>CAUYQG010217490.1:0-27107 GCA_963574415.1 Tarsius wallacei
CACTTGCCCTGACTTTGTTGGTTTTGTGGGGGGGTTGGTGGCCATTTTTTTCATTTTGGGGGTAGGTTTTTTAAATCAAATTAAAAAAAAAAAAAAATATATATATATATATATATATATATATAAAATAATATGATTGCACAATAAAAGATGGAACTGCAAATGGTCAATTTGCAAAAAAAAGGTCAATTAATATGTGAGAATAAAAGACACACTTGCACTATTGGGTACAATGTACACTATTTGGGTGATGGGTACACTAAAAGTCCAAATGCTATATAACCATGTAGCACAATTGCACTTGTACTCCTTAAATCTATAGACAATGTTTTAAAATGCATGCAATTATTATGCCTAATATGTATTTAATACTTACTTTGATACAGACAAATGATGCCTATACTACTTTGTTTAACCCTCAGACCAACTCTAGAAGGTGGACATGATTAAAATATTTGTACCATAAATGTTTCATCATTTAAATGGTGAAGTTTCATAATCTGTTCAAAAATACCCAGCTAACAGGTGAGATGAGTCGATTCAAGCCAGGTGTTTTCTGACTCCCAAGGCCCCACTCTTTGTGGCCCTCTACTAACTACAATCAAGAGACGCCAGTTAGATATCAGTTGAGCGATGCACATCATTGGTGGTGTAAAAATCCTCTAATCTTACAGTCAGGCAAGACGCTAATTAGCTGCAGATAAAACTTGTCAGTCTTTTGATGCTGCAAATTTAGATATTTGGACACATCTGGTTAATTCACAGAACTTTTACTTTTCATCCAGATGGCTTGTCATTATAAATGTCATAACATAAACACAACCAAACTTGAACTGCTCCAGCTTTCCTAAATGAACCTCAAAGCACACATTGCTCTTCCAGAAGCACAGTGTTGACTCTGATATGCTAACATCTTTTGTGTGGGGCCCCATCATTAAAAATTTTTGATGCTTCATTACAGGACTACAGAGCTGGAAAATAGAAACTTGAACGGATGAGAAAGGTTGGAGTTTCTTTCTGAAAAATGTAGATAATTGAGAAGTATCGCTAGGGTTGCAATCACCTCTGTAGACTGAGGAACTTCTGTTGATTCAAAGAATACTGGTCTGCTCTGAGAAGAGCAAGATGAAGAGAGATCCAGACCCCAGTGAAGGTAAAACATAGACATCATAGGAGTAATCGCAATGAATTCTGCCCACTAGGCAAATAATAAGACAGGAAAGCTACGAGGTTTGTTTCTCCTTTTTAAGCTGTTTTGGGGTCTGTGTTTTTCCATAGAAATTTGAGTATAAGTTTGTCTATGTCCACAAAAAAAAAAAAAAAACTTACTGGAATTTTCATAGGAATTGCATTTTTTTGTATTGATTTTGTTCTACAACTACTAAGTAAATAAAAGCTTTATTTATTAGTAGATACTGGCACTTAAACAGGACATAATCACCGCCAAATACAGGTATCTCGATGAATATGTTCCTGTCAGATGTTCCACAGATTCTATAAGGGTGTGGTCAGGTTTTATCTGAGGAATAGGCCTATAGGGTATGATGTCATATGCCTGGGAACTCAGGAGTCAATAGTTTTTGTTTTCAGGTAGACAGCAATCATGTGTAAACACGATAAGCTTTGCCACCCTTTTTCAGACACTCTGAACCACTAGAGGCCACAACATCTTGTGGGAACTGAAAATTAGTACCCATCTGCATTCATACTCTTGCAGAATTAAGATCAGTATGACTTGATCTGTCCTCTTTGGAGAGGAATGGGCATCTCAGCTAATAGTCTTTTATTTTACACTGATGAATGTTAAGCTTTGATCCAAATCCATCATAATTAGAATCAGATAATAGAGTTCTGTGTGAGGCACCGGTAGCCACCTTTAGAAAATCAAGTGGATTGTAATTAAGAATTGATGTGATACTTGGCAGAACCACAGAGTCTACTGGGTCACTCTCTGCATGTTCTTTGTGTAGAACCATCCACAGGAAGCAGCTGGAGTTCCAAAAGGACATTTGACTAGTAAATTGACTTGATTGATTCAAATTTGATTACATACTGGAAACACATTTAGTTCAAGTTAAGCACATTAATATATATCAGTTAGAATAAAGACCCAATTCCTTCTTTGTTATTCATTAATAAAACTTAATTACTTCAACAAAACATTAATGAAGAAAAAATATTGGCTTGCATAATTCATTTGGAAAAATTAATTAATTGTTTTATTAAGGGCAGCCTGTTCCACAAAGTAATTACTGAGGCTTTGATGGAGAATTGCTTTATGTTATTTACTCAGCAAGCTGTTGTTTACCTCTTTCATTTGTTATGTATATAGCTTTTTTCTCCTACAGAAGGAAATTAACTATAACTTGAAATAATGATTATAACTATGTACTTATAATTGATAAGGTGTCTGTATTTTAATATGATGTTTACTAAATTCAACCTGTATTACAAAGATAGAAGCCTTATTTAATGGCAACATTCTTCTCAACTGAATTTTCAACACAGTAATATTTGACAAATAATGTCCTTATTTAGTGGGTAACTAGAAGGCATAAATAAGATAAAATAAACTTTAGGAAATTAGTATCACAGTTTTCCTTTTCATTAGGCAAAGCCATGGTTTGTTAATAGTTTAATATAAAAATGCAAGAAATAAATATTTAATGTGAAAATTACAATATTTAATGTTTTCTGAAATGCAATATTCAAGGTTGTGTGAATGAGTAATTAAACATAAAGTTGAATCAATAGTTTAGAATTCTAATTTTCTTTCAACTTCTTTTTTACTTTATGACTTTGATCTACATACTAAGTCTCCTTATATCTATTTATGTAAAATAGAAATGTTAACATAAAAACTCCTCGTAAGTATGTACTGCCTAGTGACTTAATTGTCTTGACAATTAATACAATAGTAAATATTAATATTATTTAAATTAATTCTTAATGCAATGTCTTAAATTTACTTTTTCATTCAATACAACTACAAAAGAGCAAGTGACTTTTTTAAAATTATAAACGTGATCAGAAGCGATCCTGTTTTTAAAAGATAATTCATTATCTGCTGTGAATAAGTGAAGGTATTTCTACATTGCATTGCTTAAAAGAGACTTTCATTCCATTACAGGGTAGATTATTCTGCAGGTAATAGCAAGAACACTTGCATAATAGCAGTATGTTTCATTAAGATAAAAAAAGATAAAACCTGAAGTCGTGCGTTCCAAAATAAATCAGTCCAGCTCTACGCTGATCAGTTTTAGCTTCTTCATTACTATGTGGATATGATGGATATTTTTCAAAGCCTAGTTTAGACAAACTGTTCAGAAAGGAATGAGTTCTCCTGATCAAATGAAAATTAAGGTGAAAATAGATGTCCTTTCTCCCTCCCCCATGGAAATATTTAAGAATAAGAGACAATTATTTCTGAGAACTGTTAAGTCCTCTCAGGATTTTTCTCCTTCATACATTATGCAGAAACTATTCCAAACTCGGCCTATCTCAGAGGGACGGAAGATAGAGAAAAATAAATGAAGGCATGCCACTGACTATCATTCTTTCTGGAGACAGAAGGCTCATGTCTGCTTGAGTCTCTTTTTTCTATTCCACAGAAGCTGATGGCTCAAACCATTTTTTTGAACTCTGGATTTCTCCACTTTATTCATTTCTCAGGTAACCACAGGATGGCAGCATAGGACGATAAATCAAAATTGATTGCTTAATTCAAAATCAGCCACCAGAGGTTATTAATCAGTCTTGAATCTTTTCCTGCCCTACCACATGGAACTAGTAGCAAATTCATTCATGGAGAAAGTGTGTGTGGTATTTAGTTCTACCCATGTGTGGTTGCAATGACACCTCACCAAGTAATTTCTCAATTTAATCCAGTAAAAAGAGCATAACAGAATCTGTCTTTCATGCTATAGTATCTTGTAGTGTCACAGTATTATCAATCTGAACATGATTTGGAGTGAGAAATACGATAGCTTCAGAGAAGATGTAAAAGATGTGTCCATGACAGCCGTAGGGCCTGCTTGTTTTGGAAATCAATGCTCAGTTTCTTGTCTCTGCTCCCAGAGACAAGAATTTTTGCACATTTCATAATGACAAAATTGAAATGGGCAAAAATCCATTCTGATTATATCAAGTTATTTTGGTTCATTAACATAGAATTTTTTGTTTTTCCATTATCTGCTGTAAAACAAAACAGAATTTGTTTCCAAGCTGGACGAACTAGTCAATGAATTTTGGGTACTTTGTAAAGTTCAAAAAATTGACATCTTTTCAAAAATTACTTTGGGTTTGTAACACCTATAATCTGATAATATATAATATTTTACTAATATTTATATATTTTTGCTTTATATGTCTTTATTTTCTCACACGCCTACAATTACTTCAAATGATAATATTGCCATGCTTAGAAATCCTCACAGAGAACAGCATTTTACCTAAGGAATGCACCCTAAAGAAATGTTTTATAAAAAGGTGTGTTATACAAATTCTTCCTTTAGAAGAGAAGGGTTATACACATTACCATATTAAAAATCTAAAAAATCCTCCAGAAGAAATTAAACAAATCATGATTTTACCTTTTATAAATTAAGCCTTTTCAACCCTGCTATTAACATGCACTAGGAGATGCTGATTTTGACACCACAAATACTGAATATCCAATCTACTTAGTTGACAACCTAGAATATTTAACTGTAAAAACACCATCAAATCCCGATTCCTGAAAAAATTACTTCAAATTCTATTTTTAAAGTTTAAAGTTTAAGACTCATATATCTTAACTAAAATAAACCATTCAATTTATTTAATTCTTTTGTATGAAAATTGTGCACCATACTGTAACTTTGAAATTAACTGTGAAAACTATCAAATTTATCAATATATATTGCCATCTAGTGGCCATTTGTTAAATCTCAGTTTGGACTCAAAGTGGACATTTTGTGCAAGTATCACTCTGCAGTAATTACAACCAAAAAGAGAATTTTAGGATAGATCACCACTAAACTCAGGCTAACTTATTATTTCTTTTTGATAATAGTTTAATTTGTAATGACTATTTCCTTCAGGAAACCTTCTATTTGATTTTCATCTCATTTATCTATTTTTTTAAAAAATTGTACTAGGTACATCTAAGTGTAAATAATAGCTACTATTTCTAGGGGGTTGGATATTAAACTTCTTTGGCTCTGTCTACTCATACATACTTCCTCTTGGATGTTTACATGCAATTTAATTTATATTTTGTCAAATCATATTAAGTTAGTGATTGTCATGTTGCTTTTAGAAAAAATAATAGTTAAATATTACTTAATTGCAACTAACTAAAAATTAAATTAAGCTTGTGGTCGGTTCCCCAAGTGATAGAATGTTCCTACTTTAAGCCCTAAATATAGTTAACATTTCATTGATTTAATAAATACCTTTAAAATATTTATTTAGTGACTTGTCAAGTGCCAGTAAGTAGAAATAAATGACAAATAAGATACATCTGGCCAAGCATGGCGGCTCACACCTGTAATCCCAGCACTAAGGGATGCCAAGGTGAGAAGATTGCCTGAGCCCAGGAGTTCGAAACCAGTCTGGGCAAAAATGTCTCTACAACAAATTTTTTAAAGTTAGCCAGGAATGGTGGCATATCTGTAGTTCCAACTACTTGGAAGACTGAGGGGCAAGATTGCCTGAATCCAACAGGCCAAGATCGCAGTAGTTGCTAGCGTGCCACTGAACTCTAGTCTGGATGACAGTGAGACTTTGACTCAAAAAGAAAGAAAGAAAGAAAAAAGATACATCTAACCTCATCCCATGTGACATCTACAAGAGGAAATAGATTATTTTAAACAATTATACAAGAAACAATAGTTCATTGGAGTTCAGCCTAAGAATCCGTTCTGTTCATTCAAAAATCATCCTGCATTGCTCTGTTGGGGAAGAAGGGACTTTCACGTGTTTACCCATTTGTGCACCAGTAGCTACTTCTCCAAGTCTATTCCCTGCTGGGCACTGCATGTAACACCCACCACACCCAATATGGCCTTGCTGTCTCCACGAAGTTTCCAGTAAACATGAGAGGACTCGCTTTGCTTTAGTGGCTTCCTCCTTTGTACTTCAAAATTCCAAAATAAAGGATTGTAACGGCATCTAAGACAGTGCTAAATATTTAGAGGATGAATAGAAAGAATTACAATTTAGAGGAAAAAATTGTACATTAGCTGTGATTATCATAGTGAAAAAAGAGGGGGGGCAACTTCTTTCAGGTTCCCTCCTGCTGTGGGAGTTTTTCTGTCTTCTTAATAAATCCCAGTTTCTCAACAACAACAAAAAAGTACCAAAAGTTATATCCTTCAGAGCAGATACGTAAGGATGCACCCAAATGCTGAGCAGTGCCTTCCTATCCTTGGTCCCATATCCCTCACAGAAAACTTCTGACTTTAGCAGTCAAGACAGTCTGCCTGTGAGGGGTTCAGAGACGCTTCATTCTTCCTAGTTACCCATCTAACTGGTAACTACTGAACGCAGCAAGTGCATGTATTTTACACAGGCACACATACACACATTCTCAGGAGCATTACCACTTAAGTTCACAATAAGAAAAAGAAATATTTTCCTAAAACCACCCCTTCAGTTGTGCATAGAGGCAGCATTTTATGTGTCCCAAAGAATAATGGCAGTTCCCTTTTGCTCCTATTTATAAACCTATAAGTCTCCCTGTCATGTATGAAACAAATAATAAATTGGGTCCATTACCAAACCAGATGCCCATTGATGACTCTCTCTTTGCTTCATAAAGACAACAGCAGACATTTTGAAACTAAAAATCACTGGGAGCTCTTTTCTTTGTATGTCAGGTTAGGTTTATGGACAAGGAATTCTTTGATTTCTTCCTCTCATTCTTTCTTTCTTTTTTTTTTTTTTTTGGTAAAAGGGAGTGGAAGTAAGTCTTTTACTCTTCTACTCATTCTTCTAACTAAGCAACACCTGGCACCTGGGAGGAAGAAAGTGCCAGGTAGTGATGGAGATGATGGTGCTGAGATTGAAGGGAGTGGCAAGTGAATTTCTTTCAATTACACAGCTGGAATAAATGCTTGCAGGGAGAGCTAATCTAGTATTAAAGGTTTGGAAGACCATGACACTTGGGGTGATTCTTTAATAATTAATAGAAATTATCTGGAATAAAGAGGCTGGTAGAAATAAAGGGAAGAATTCCAAGTAGAAGAGAAAGCACATGCAAAGGCCTCACTGCAGGAAGGGGCTTGACCTCATAAGAATCGGTTTGGAGTAAATGAATATTGTCATATCTTAGCAGTCAATTAGAACTATTGCAACTCAAACACTTTGAGATATGTGTTTCCTCCCAGTGAACTGTGTTAACTATATGACATCTCATTATGTTCATGGAATTCAGGCTTGGTTACACTTCAGTGGTTTCTCCTTTGCCATTATCCCAAACTGAGGACACTGAGCTACCCAGATCAACCGCAAAAGTATAGATGTGAGTCCATTTCCAACCAAATACCTGCTTCACCAGGAATACAGGAATCTCCTTGGAGACTGGACATATCCAGGTGTTGGGACAATTATGGAGCAGAAATTTTATAAGATAACAAAGACCGTGGTGAAGCCTTAAGATGCTGTTGATCCCAATCTCGTGAACTTGAAGTGCAAGCTCTCTTGGAGCAAGCAGTATAACATTTCCTCTTACAAGGAAATGAAGAGTGGACAGTAGAAGACTCTGGATATAATTGTGCGACCTCCCTGCTGACACTATGTGCAACTAGCACCTGAGAGTCTCCTCCCGTAAATATCAAAGGTGATATCACTCAAAATGATGCTGACCTGCTAAGAATGCTTTTATACTGTCCTAGAGAGTTACTCTCTTCCTAAACTAACTAAGCATTTTCTTTCATTGCAGCCAGAAATGGAGGGAATAGGGATGGAATATAAAAACAAGAGCCAGAGAGAAGACACAAAAAGAATGAGAGAGAAAGGGAAAAAAAGTCAAGTTTTCCAAGTTCATCTAGAAAGTTAAAAAAGCAACAAGAGGAATGTAAGCATAATTATCAAGTTAAAGGGAGAAAAAGTAAGATGTTTAATAAAATTATGATAGGAAATAATGCTAACTTGACCACTGACTAAAGGATGAGATAGTTGTCCTAAGAGAACAGTGGAATATGAGAGAGAAAACTCTCATTTTCAAAGTGAATATTTTTAATCCATAATCAATAGGCTTTCAGACTCCCTGCTTGCCAGAAGAGTCAGTTTCATTTAGCCATACTAAATTGGTAGCTTGTTTATCGAAAAAGCACCTAAGAAAAGTATCTATGCTAATAACAAATTATTACAAAACTTAGTGGCATAAAATAATACATATTTATTATGTCATAGTACCTTCAGGTCAAATATCTCTTCTGTTTCAGGGGCTCTCATGGGCTGCAATCCTGGTGCCAATGGCCTGTAATCACCATAAGACTAAACCCAGCAAGGATATGCTCCAAGGCTCACGTGGTTATGAGAGGATCCAATTATTTGCAGGTGTTGGGGTGAGGGCCTCGGTTTTTCTATGACTGTTGGGCAGGAATAGCCCCCAGGTACTTGCTGGGTGGGCATCCCCAACATGGAGACTTGCTTCATCAAGGAATACAAGCTGAGAAATCAATAGTCAGCAAACAAGATGGAAGGTGCAACAAAATTACAGCAGTGAAATCTCATTAACTTTGCCATGCTCTATTGGTTTGAAAAGAGATCCAATGTTCAGCCCACACTCAAAGGGAGAATACATAAGAGTGTGAATACTAGGATACTGGAATTAATGGAGACAATTCTGAGCCTTTCCTACCAAAGATGGCATGAGGTTTCTTGATAAGATTCAGGGTCATTCAAAAGATCTGTTTTAACTACTTGTCACACACATTTACACACACAAAAGAACTTGGACTCCTCCATTCTAACTGGCATGACACATATCAACCATGTCTTTGAGAAACTGTCTTGTATCTCCATTCAAAGCAATAACAGGAAAGTGGCCCAGCACTGGATAATCTTGTCATACGGCCAGCCATTCACACTCATGGTATCCGCCAATAAGCATACTTCAACAGCCAGCGTTTTGGTGTCACTAAAAGCCAGTATTCACTTCACCAATATTTAACTGCACTGCTTGGACCAGTATGAGTTATTTGGACTCACAATGAATAAAAGACAGTGTGGGTCAAGGTTCAAGGAAAACAGACTACACTTGGGCTTGTTTTAGCAAAAACATTAATTAAGAATATTAAGTGCATATAAATTTGTTGAGAAGCCTGAGGAAACACACTCTCAGATGAATATGTAGGAAGTAATATAGAACCACACTGAAGAATGACATCACCGTGGTAGCTACTTCTACAGCAACTGGCTCCAAGAGTAAATCACCACTGCTACATGTGGGAAATCACCACCATCAGGACAAAGTCACAACCAAGAAGTACCAATGACCAGAAAACCACTGCAGCAAAACAATTTGTCTCCAGAATAATTATTTTCAGAAGAGAAGCCCACAAGAAACATAAGCCAGGCATGTGCCCCACTTCTAGCTTCTAGGGCATGGACAAGAGCATCTGATGGATGGAACCTAAATTATGGCCAAAACTCTAAATGCAAATGGAGGGGAGAGATGTAGCTTTTATCTTTGTGGCTTATAAACTACAGGAGAGTACACCAAAAGGAAGAGGGAATGGATGTTTTGAGTGATTCTAGATTTTTTTTTTTAATTTATTGTCTCTTTCTTTTTTAAAAGATTTATTATTTTCAAGATATGGGGTCCAATTCAGGGTTAGGTATGCAAATGTTTATTATGCAGGTACCCTTGTTGATGTGTCCCCCTCTCCTGGCAGTTTCCCAGTACTGCCAATCCTGCCCTTCCTCCCCTGGCAGTTTCCCACTGCTACCATTCCCTTTCTTATAGTAATATGATAATTGTTAAAAGTCTGTGTATGAGTGAGAACATGTGGCACTTATTCTTTGTTTCTATATTATTGACGAGTGATTCTAGTTTAATTTAAGTAACAGTTTTTTACACCTTTGAATCTGACTCGAAGGAACTCTTGGCATCACCAGATGAGGAACTGTGTGACCACATGTCCCTTCTCCATCATTGTACCAGCGTCTGATCTCATTTTCTTAGTTGTATTCCAGTAGTAAATCCTGGATTCTCAATGTCTACATAGCAAATAGTAAAAAAGAGGAGTATAAAATGGGACTGTGATGCCACACCAACTGAGATCCATCTCAGTATTCCTGCTGGAACAAGTAGGCCTTAGGTTGAGAGTTCTTAAAATGTCACATTTTGTTTAAGCTAATGGCAGTGGTAATAGTTATTTTTGCTTTCAAAAAACTTACAAGAAAACCTATATGACCTGGAGAAGAGATAACTGGTGAAATATAAAGATACAGATCATGTTCTTTGGCAGCTGAGACACAAATTGAAGAAAGATTCACAATCAGTGTCACAGAATAGGATGCAGCCCCTCATCTGATTTGTTGACTAGATTAGTATCTGTTTCCTTCTCTTAGTCAGTACTGAATAAGGTCGCTGAATTCTAGATTTTTCCATACTTTGATTTTATGACAGTTGTGTCTGTTCCTTCTCGCCTTGCTTAGTGTGGCTCTACATGCACTGCTAGTTCAAATATACAACTGCATCAGCACGTGAGCACAATACTTTTTGTTTCACTTTATTCAGATGACCCATCCCATTTTTTAATTATAGCTGAATATTAACCTTTTCGTCTTTCTGTCTCCACGAAAATTTCTTTTCTACGGTGCCTCAGTAAAACATTTTTTTTCTCCAGTATATTCTACTGTGATATAAAATAATCTAAACTCTCAGCTTAAATGTTTTTGCTTCCAGAGTTCTGCTTTGTTTTTTACTTTCTCTAAGCTCTGGCATTGAGTCTCTATTTTTTCTAATAAAAATTTGGGCTATTTTATTTTTTATTTCTGCCTCTGTACTAATTTATTTAATGCATGACTCCAGTGTTTGTGACTCCAGTGTTAAGTTTTAGAGTCATTTTTCAAGGTCTTTGTCTACCATTTCCCTTGCCTTCAATCTGTGGTTTGCTTCAGAAGACTTGACCACATACTCAAATATTGCCTTTTATCCCCTTGCATATATATTTCTTTTTCCTATAACACCCTTTAACTCTTCAACCTCAAATAATACTCCACTAATACAAAATATCAGAAAAGTATCCATGTCATATTAAGGTTCACTACTCTTCTCAGTTTGGCCATTTTTTCCTGCCTCACTGAGATTAAAAATCGATACTTTCATTAAAAAAGAACACTCCCACATTACACAAAAAAGTATTAAAATACAGTCTTGAAATATTTACATTTGTATTTATATTTTTAAAACATTTTATTTGGCACTCTCTCTAATGGAAACAACCTATGTCTGAAATTGTAATCAACTTTGGTAGAAAAATCTTTTTCACATAAAAAAATTGTGAACATTTTTTCCCCAACTAGAACATCTGTATATAAATTGGAAATAGCAAGTAGAATTGAAAATCAACTAAATAACTAGTAGGAACTGACTTAGTCGAATACTTTTTGAGTATAAGCTCATCTTTGATATATTTTTAATATGGGCTGGGGTAATATATTTTCATCACTATCATTGTTTTTATGGACTGAGTACAGAAAATTTCTAATGTCTAGTATTGAGAACATCTAGATTCTTGGCATCCTATGAGTAAAACGCATGTGAGTAACAGATTATCCTTTGCTCTTACCACCTAAATTTTTTACTTTGGCACACAAAGCTAGGATATAACAACCTAATGTGTACATATTTAGATAAATCTATAATGGTTTCTTCTTAAACTGAGTTCATCATAATGTAGGATAAAGCCAGCTGAAGTAAATTCACCAGCTGCACTCAAATAAAGAATGAAGTCTAATTGTATGCTCCCAAGACCTTAAAAAGTAACTAACACTAAAGTAAAGAAACAAAACATTCCTGGTTTTATATGCAGCATAGCTTCTGACCTCCATCCCACCCCCACAGAGAGAGTACTGAGAAAACTACATAAATTATTTTTGAAATCTTGAATATTCCTACTAATAACCTTCAATTCTGAGATAAGCTGACAGATGCTGTGAGGAAAATTACAAAGAAAAACATCCTGAGAGTAGAGAACTGCTGGGAACAGAAATTCTCAAGGCTCACCTTGAGACCTCAGTTTGGGGAGGAAAATCACACATAGCTTTGCATCTTTCTGAGCACCAGGCAGAGTGGAGGATGAAACTTTGCAGGCCAGGTGCAGTGGCTCATGCCCGTAATCCCAGCACTTTGGGAGGCCAAGGTTGGAGGATCGCTAGAACCCAGGAGTTCGAGACCAATCTGGGCAAAATAGTGAGACCTTCTCTCTACAAAAAAAAAAAAAAGTTAGCCAACAGTGGAAGTGTACGCTTGTAGTTGCAGCAGCTCAGGAGGCTAATGGGGGAAGGATTGCCTTAGCCCAAGAGATCAAGGCTGAAGTAGCTGTGATTGTGCCACTGCCCTTCAGCCTGGGTGATAGTGAGAGCAAAGAGAGAGAAAGAAAGAAAGAAAGAAGGAAGGAAAGAAAGAAGAAGGAAAGAAAGAGGAAGGAAGGATGGGAGGGAGGAAGGAAAGAAGAAAGGAAGGATGGAAGGAAGGGAGGGAGGGAGGAAGGGAGAAATTTTTCTGCCATAGAATGGAAAAGGTCCCCAACTGGGAAAATTCAGACTGGAAAAACTTGGAGATGATATTCATTTTGTTATTTATACTTTCCTTTCAACGTTTATAATTTTGAATAGTAAGTATGTATACTTTTTTTATAATAAAACCTATTTAAAAAACAGAAATCTGGCTGGGTGTGGGGGGTCACACCTATAGTCCCAACACTTTGGGTAACTGAGCTTAGAGGATTGCCTGAGCCCACGGGTTCAAGACCAGCCTGGGCAACGTGGCGAGACCTCATCTCTATGAAAAATACATTTTTTTAAAAATTAGCTGGGCATAGTGGTACATGCCTGTAGTTCCAGCTACTTGGAAGGCTGAGGTGGAAGGGTCACCTGAACACAGCAAGTCAAGACTGCGGTGGCCATGAGCGTTTACAGGCAATGACAAGATATCCGGACAAATTAAAAGTCCTATTCAAACTTCTTCTCCTGATGGAGACACCATTAGTTAACTGTAAGGAAGAGAAGTATGTGTGTGCAAAATATTGGTCTAATTTGAAAAGTTTAGCCGGGCGTGATGGTTCAGCGTGTAATCCCAGTACTTTGAGAGGCTGAGGCAAGAGGATTGCCTGAGCCCAGGGGTTTGAGACCAGCCTGGGCAACTTGGTGAGACCTCGACTGTACAATAAATCACAAAAACTAGCTGGGCGTGGTGGCATACATCTCTAGTTCCAGCTATTTGGAAGGCTCAGACGGAAGGATCACCTAAACCCAGCAGGTTGAGGCTGCTATGGCCATGAGTGTACCACTGTACTCCAGCCTGGCTGACAGAGTGAGACTCCAACTCAAAAATAAAAATAAAAAACCAAAAATGTAAAAAGTTACAGTGGGATAACCAAAGATATTTGCAAAATACCAGGGATGCCAAAACATGTATATACGTTTGAAGAGATATTTGCTGTAATCAGAAGTGTCTGGACACTGATGGTAACCAATTCGAGCACCTCTTATAATTGCAGAAGTCAAATGTGACTTATATTCATCTTTTGCTATCAGTATGTATTGAGTATGACAACTCTAATACAGTTTTTTCCTTTCTTAAATGTATATATTTTTGGCACCCTTTGTATGTGCACAGGAAGATTTATCATAACATTAAGTGGATATTAACTCGTTTGGACATGGACATTCTAGCACACTATGTATGGTGGGAAGTAAACACCTTAGAGCAACTCATCTTTTCCAAATGTTTACCCACGTGTCATTATTAAAATAATGCTTTAAAAGTACTTGGTTGACATTCTCTCAGCATGACCCCTTTATTCTCAAAGGTCGCATTTGGACAAATTTTTATCCATGAGGCACGTCTTAGTTAATTGAAAAGGTAATTGGAAGCAAAAACCAAGTTTAAAGCCTACTTGTGAGGATATTTTATAATTACAACATTAATTGGGTTGATTAATTCAACAAGATTTTGAAAATTACCTTCATAAAGACAGTTCCTCTGTCCATACATTATAGTTTCTTAGAGTGAAAGTGTCATTTTTAAAAAAGAAAAATACAGGAAGTTCCTAAAATGATTTTTAAAAAGGATTTAAACATAATGACAGAGCTATTAGGTATTTTAAATTGTATGTTTAAAAAGAGAAACAAATATACCTTGTTAAAAAATAAATAATTTTATGTGATATTTTGCTTGTTAAAGCATTTGAAGTATAACAATGTTTACCAACTATACAGAAAAATCAAATATAGCATCAAAAGATGTTTCACATAAATATTACCCAATCAGAAAATATTTTATAAATAATTTCTGTAGGTAGACATTATCATTGACCCTTAATCATTAAAATGTAACATCTTACCTATGGCTGAATGGGAAAAAAACTAAACTTTTGAGTATTAAACAATGAGTCTTTTGATTGGTTTATTCCCTCGCACATATTTTCCACACATAAAATAACAGATGATAGGCAGAAGTTTTTTGTTTTTTTTTTTAAGTGAAATTATTGGGATAGTTAAGATCTTTGTAGACTCCAACATCAGTAGAATTGCAGACTAAGAAGTTCCAAACTCTCCTTCCTGCACAGAAGCATTTAAAAAGTCAAAAGATATCTAACCAACTTTGTAAGAGGTCTGAAAATAAAGGTCTGTGTCAACCAAGCAAATACCAAATCAAGAAGAAAATATCTCCAAAATGGTAGAAAAGTTTTGGTGTTCATACATTCCCCACTCCCTCCTGGGCCTAGCGGCAATCTTGATTTTAAGCAACAGAGGCATGGTTCCCAGTTCCCCTCAACCTCAAACCAGAGGAAGCACAACATACCTTATATAAATATTATTGTGTATGTCTGTTCTAACCCCACTGGAGGACATCTGAAGGATATTGAATCTGACTTGTTCATCTCTGTCTGACATAAAACAAGGTAGACAGGCTTCATTAAAGCTACAAGGACTACAAACCTACCAATGTCTGGAATAGAAGATTACAGGTAGAGACATACAATAGACCACCTAAGGGCCAGAGGAGAGGCTAGGGTGGGGCTCTTTGGGAAATAAGGACCTTCAAAAGCAGCTGTTTATATATACAGGGAATTTTAGAAAGTCACAAGTGTATGTGCAGGCAAAATGCATGCTCAGAAAAAGCCCAGAGAAGACTTTCAACTTTCATCTCAGGGTGATCCCTAGGCTCAGAGAAAGCCTAGCCAATGGGTGAAGGGCTATACATGCACAAACCAGATTTGTGTAAACTGGGATAGATAACTGGATTTTTTTTTTCAGTCTTTGTTTTTCTTAATGTGTTTTTGTTTGTTTTAGCTCTTGGCATTCAAAGAAATCTCTTTCAAAGCATTTGTTGAATATGAGCTAAAAGAACAGAGACATCAATGAGCACACATAAGAATAATTGCTGCATACTTTATAAATTTCTCAAACAGATAGATTACTAAAACTTTTACCAAAAAAAAATAGAAAATCCTGAAGCACATGAAAAATCTGTTTGTCAGAGTTATCACATTATAATAATCAAATACCTAATTTGCAACAACAGAATAATTACATGGTATACAAAGAACAAGAAAACATGACCCATTCAAAGGAACAAAATAAATCAATATAAACCATCCCTGACAAAGCCTAGACATCATACTTGTCAGACAAAAAATTTAAAACAATTGTCTTAAGTACGCTCAACAGCAAATATGAGCAGAATGTATTTTTCACGGGGTTCAGATTCAGGCCACTCCACTCACTGGGAGGGACTCTACAGTATCATACAGATGAGGGAATCTAGTAAGCAATGAAACTGGGATTTGTAACCCTGTTCTGACTCTAGATCTGGTAATAGTGAGTAACCAAACCAATGCTGACATTTCCCGAGACTCACTCTATGCCAGACAAAGATTTAAGTATTTTATATGTACTGGCTCATCTTAATCTTCAGATCAATCTAGTGAGATAGGTACTGTTATTGTAACTTTGATCTCTCCTCTTATGAAAAGCCACCAATGGGTTCTCACTTTATTCAGAGTAGAATATCTGACAAGAAATTTACAAGAGCTGTATGTCACTTACAAAAAACAAACAAAAAAACTTACTTTGCAAATTTCCTCTGAGGAATTTCTAAATTCAGAAATTATGTCAGGTTGCTTTTCTACATCACTATTAAAGAACAGAAAGGAACCTGCCAATTAAATCTATCTAAAATAAAATAATACATTTGGTACCATTAATAATTGCCCATTTTTTCTGCCTGAAAGTTCATAATAAAACTGGTGAGAGGTAATTGTCCGAACAATTAGTAAAATACATATTCTGCTTCTAAGAACTCACCATTGACCCTTCATAATAAAAGGATTCATTCTGGAATTCCTCAGATTTTGAGGGGAAAAAAACTCACCAACAGAGGTATGATATGAATGTGGACAATATCTGCATGTCAAGTTGTTTTAGAGAGAAGTAAAAGGGAAGTTTTTTAAAAGCCACTTAGATTTGTCTCTATCTTGAAATATTAACCTCATCAATTTTAATGGAGAATTTTTTTAAAATAGACCATAGTCCCAAACTGAGAAAATCCCCAAACTGGGATTTTCACTTAATGTTGACAAGGCATAGAAAATAAACTAATTTTATCATAGAAACCATCTCAAGTGTGTTTATTTGATTCATGTATGTTATAACCAGCAGCAGCAGGAAGAAAGCCCTTATAAATATCTACCCACTATACATGAATTGCACTGAGCTTTATGGTGTGTGAAATAAAGCATCTGAATCTAAACAAAGAAGGAAAAAGAAAAAAAAAGAAAACAGTGTTTAAAATGAATTAAGATTCAGCTGAAGTAATTAACGATAGGTAAAATAGATTAATAATTATAATATACTACTCATGTTTGTTAATTTTCAATAAGTATTTAAAACACATTATTTGGATGCACAAATAAATTCAGAGGTAAAATTATCTCTGTAGTAAAACAATTTGACAAGTGACCTCACACTTTTTAAAATAGTGAATGTCAGTAAACACAATTAAGATGATTTTAATTTATAGTAAAAGCTACACAAATTGCCAGATTTAATCACCTGAAATCTTTGTTTTAGTCTGCTTAATCATCCAGAAGATTGTTTTTATATTTGTTTGACAGGCTCCTTGGAGCATAAATATTTATATCTTCTACCTTTCTTATCAGCTGCAAAATTATAGAACTGTTGGTGCTGAGATGAAGAGAAAAAAACCTAAGTTGAGAGATATAGAAGGGCCAAAACAGAAGGCTAATGAGGACATGTGGTCTCTGGTAAGGGGTATCTTTTTCTAAGCATTGTAACAAGAATGGATTGACTTGGGGTAGAGACAGGTATTCAAAATAATCTAAACTGGCTGGAGGGCAAACATCAGATCTGAAATGAGACCAGGCTCATGGCTGTAAAGACAAGTTAGAAGGCAAGTTAAATTTCCATTGTTAGAAGAGGACCAAAACGCTAAATGTTGATCCTAGCAGCTTAGGGTTTCAAGCACACTTGCTGGTTTATGCCTGTTTATGTATTCTCTGTGATATTCCAAAGTCATTCACATGGGGCCTCCACCATGACATGCAAATGAGGCATCTGGCAAGTGGCAAAGCCAGGGTGCAAACTTGGGATGCAGAAAAAATAACATGAAAGGAGGAGGTGAAAGGGAGGGAGGAAGAGAAGGAGGAAAAACGAGGCGAAGAAAATATAAAGAACAGAAGACAAAGAAAGAAGAAAAAGGGGAGAGAAGGAGGAAGAGAAGAAAAGAAGAAAACATATGAACTAACTCAATTAACCTTTGCTGTTAACACTGTTCTCACTCTGTGTCTCCTCTGCTAAAAACCCTCTAATAGGCTCTACCTTGTTCAAAATAAGATCCCAAACCTTTATTATCATTAAAGACCCTCCAGAATCTGGCTTCCTACTGTGACCTCCCCTACACCTCCTCCCACTCTTTCTCTCAAGTTCAGCTGCACTAGCTTTACTGAACACACCAAGTAAAATTTACCTCAGGGCCTTTATGTTAGCTGTTTCCTTTCCCTAGAACATTCTTTCCCTTTCCCTGCCCCATACCCTCATAGCTTGCTCCTTCACTTCTTCCACCTCTCTATTCAAATGTCACCTGTCACCTTATCAAATGGTCCTTATTTTATTTATTTATTTATTTATTTATTTATTTATTTATTTTGAGTCAGCCTCTCACTTTGTAGCCCAGGCTGGAGTGCAGTGGCACAATCCTGGCCACTGCAGCCTCAACCTCTTGGGCTCACACAATTCTTTCATCTCAGTCTTCCAATAGCTCAAATTATAGATCCACACTGCCACACCTGGCTTTTTTTTTTTTTTGGTTTTTTTTTAGAAGAAGTCTCACAGGTTTTCCAAGCTGGTCTTGAGGCTCAGACAATCCTCTTGCCTCTGCCTCCCCAGGTGCTGGGATTACAGGCATGAGCCACTGTGCTTGACAGACCTTTCTCAATAAAATAAAAATTTCCCATTTATTCTCTGTGTCCCTTTGCTTTATTTTTTCTTCATATTACTTATTGTGTATGACATATTACACATGTATTTGTATGTGTCTTATCTGTCTCTTCTCCCTTCCTGGGATGTAACTAACAGGAGAACACAGACTATTTTATTCACTGCTTCTTCTTTAGCATTTAGAACTGTGGCTGTGATAGTTGACCAAGAAATACAAGGGGAGGGGGCAACAAAACCCAGAATTTATTTATTAAAAATGTAATTTATTTTTACATGTTTAAACTTCAGCCACCTTTAAGTATTCTCTGTTTGATGCAATACATCTATCAAGATGCTTTTTCTACTGCTCAAAACAGTTTTGAACTTGTCAAATTTGATGCCTTTTAGTGCTTCTGCCATTTTTTGTTCCACCTATTCCACATCAGCGAAACATTTCCTTTGAGGACTTTTTTCATCTAGAGAAACAAAAAAAGTCACTTGGGGTGAGATGGGATGAATAGGGAGGGTAGGGCAGAGGGGTCATGCCATTTTTGGTGAAAAACTGGTGAACACTCATTGTGACATGGGCAGGTGGTTCATGTAAATCACCCATCATGGAAGAATGGGCAAACACATTGAATCTCCACAAAAAAAGTTCACTGAAGCCAAACATAGCCTCTCACAACAACGCTAGCTGGTATACCGATGCTGATAGGTTCCTAGAGCACTCACCTAGTGGGAGAAGCCTGTACTACAAGGGGCCCACCCTCCAAAAAACAATTTTGGGGGGGAAGGGTCCCCCTTCATGTTTGTCCATGACTAAATGAATAACTGTATGAATGAATTAATGAAGAGCTTTGTTTCAGACAATGAACTGAAACACAGAGAAATTAAGTAGGTTATTCCAGGTTGCTTGGCAAGTTAAATACTTTTTTCTGTTCTGGGCCAAATAATTATTGTACCTGTTTCAAAAATGATAAATTGTATTCAGACTTGAAGCTTATATTTGTGTGTGTGTGTGTGTGTGTGTGTGTGTGTGTGAGATTTGTTTTCTTGTCCTTCTCTTTGGATCATTGCTCTTTTCTCAACTTATCCTCATCTATCAAGATAACAATCTTATTCTATTGTTATGTGTTTGGAAGGTACATTGGTGTGTAGATTGGAGCTAGGAAATTACTCCATTTGGTTGATTGAGATAATTTGATTAATTAGATGGCCTAGCAAATCTCATCAGAAAGATTGGTTAGATTCAAAAATTACAACTTTTGAAGTATTAGTAAAAATGGTATTTTAAAAAGTTGGGGAGGGAGGAGTCTGGATCTGAAGATCGCAGAGGCAGAAACCCTTCACTCAATTAATCCCCGATTATGTGGTGAGGCATATACTCCCAAAAGTTCACAGTCCGTGAATAGAAGAATGAGAAGAACTCTAACTTTAATCTGACTAATAAAATTATATTTTTATTTCATTCTTAACACCTAAATGAGGGGTGTTAAGATAAGATAAAAGTTATGGAAAATAAAGGGCTATTTTCTGAATTTGTGTTTGACAATCCCATTTGTACCCTTAGTTAACACATAAATAAAATCTAATTTCTTCTAAATGATTTATGATCTTTCTGGAACAAGAAAGTGAGTAAGGCTTCCTTTTGGAGAATACAGATTAAGACCAAGGAAGGTATTCATGTTTAACTTTCCCTGTGGATCAGATATACACTGCTTCACCAAGTTAGAATCACAGAACAAAAATGTGACTAAACCAATTGATTTCAAGAAAATTCACATCATCTTTTTTCTTTTTACTCCTTCTCTGCCTTGTATTTTTATACAATTTTTTTTTTTTTTTTGCATTTCCCCAAGTTACTTTATATTAAATATGTCCACTTTAACTTGTCTGGGATGATTTATAATATTAAGAAAAAAAAAACGAAAGACTTCAATATATTAGGAATTTCTGTGAAATTGCCCTTTAGTTTGGAACCTGCCACATCATGTCAAAGACACTTGCATAGTCAATTATCCACAATTTCAATGTCACAGCACAACTTTGTAATCAGTAGTGCAATTTAACTACATGGACTCCAGTTACATAGTTACAGGAAGTGAATCTATTCCAGTTAAAATTGAAAACTACCTTCAATGAAATAAAATGTACATACATTTATATCACTCAGCATACATTTTCCTAAAGATATTTGGAAAAGAAAACAAAGTCAATATAAATTGTGTGAGAATCCAGTCACAAAATATTTGCATTTCTTGTGGAATCATATTACAGCTATTAGCTTGGGTCAATTTAAAAATCCTAGTTAATTGTGTTTTCCTCCCACTATGACTGCATTGTGCACAGATGGCAGAGAAAAATGATCTACCAGGTAGGCTGTTTCTGCCAAAGTTTAGATTTTTTTTTAAAATTGGCTTCTGAAATGCCTTCTGCTTTTGAAGTTATGTGTCATAACAACAGTCCCGGCACAGCCAATGTGTTCATTCAGTCCCAGGTGTGTTCTTCTGTTTGCTTTTCCGAACAGGAGAGGGCTGAGTCACAGACAGGTGCGTCCCCTACTCCCTTGCAGGTGCTTGAAGAGGAGCCATGGACATTGGGAGCCAGAGGCAAAGGTGGAAAACCAAAACTCTCTGCCCTGAGAACTCACCTAGCCACAGAAAACCAAAACAAAACAAAGAATACAAACCAGTTTATGTTGTAGGGGAAACATTTTTCTTACCTCTCCTTCATTAATTTCCAGTTGCTTGTTTGACTGGTAAGAACCTTAGTTCACTTCTCATATGTTTCAGAAATATAGCTCCTTTTATTTATTTTTCTATTTGTCAATTTCAAGTCCTTGTTGAGCCAAAGTAGCAGCAGATTAAATCTCAGTTGTTTGGGATTTTATCTTCACGTCAGCATTCCTGAGGTTGAGTGTAAATTTCACCTACCTCTATGGAGGTAAGGGTTCTGAGTAAAGAGAGTATTTGGTTACTGACTCTCACAGGAGGTCATTGAGGCATCTCTTACTCTGATCATGGTTACCTGGAATCTTTAGACCTGGAGTCTCTATGTTAATTCTATGGAACACTTGCAGAGTAATAAACACAGAAGGGCATTGCTATTTAAGTAGGATGGGAGTTAAAGAGTAAGAATAAGTTAAACTACCAGAAAGGAAAAAGAATGTTACAAAATTTGTGTATTACAAGCTTGTGCTTTGGGGGGAAAATTAATTTCTTCCCTACTCTCCCAGATTTTTTCTTCCACTCATACTAAATCTTGTGGCTTCTCTGTTCCCCTGAAGGCATAATGTTGGAATGTAGGATAGCCAGCAGACAGGGACAGACGCTTCTGATGGTTTCTTGAAACTCAATAAGGCACAGTCTGGGAGGAAAAGCATCTTATACACTGGAAAATATGATAGTTTTCAAGTAGATATGAGGCTGCTACTTTTCTGGTGAATTTATTTTCAAGCAGGAGCTAGTATTTTAATGCAGGCCCCTCTGAATCATGAATGCAAAACATCTAGACAAGGTGTTAGGTCAGACCTGCCGGGGCAGGGTTGTGCAATCCGGTGCTGCATGAAAGATACAAAGAATTGCACAGATGTTAAATTAGAACATTTATTTAGAAAGTAAATGACAGAGAGAGAGAGAGAGAGAGAGAGAGAAGAGGAGATTCAGCTCCCCAAGGTAGGGGAGGTGACCAAAGCTTAGGAAATCATGGCCTGGTTATAGCTTTAAAAAACACATGGCCACACCATAGCTTAGCAAGGCAATGGCAAATGGCTGCTCGAGGTTGCATGCTGTTAAACATGCCCCTTGATAAAATCAGGTCATTAAAAAAGTGGTTGGGTGATGGCCTGCTACAAGTCATCACAGAGGGGACAGGTAAGCACAGGTACTGACATCAGGTGATGGATGTCAGATGGTTGGGCCAGTCACATGACTGCTGCCATGGTGATGGGGTCTGTATCATAAAGGTCACAAAGGGCTGATTAGGTTAACTTGGGTCTTACAGGTGGAGGCAACTACTTGAAATAGAAAACTAGTACAAAACAAACTGAGAAGGGGATTGTAAAACAATTATCAATAGCTACCTCAGAGAATCAGGTTCTGTCCTTTGCTAGTGGATTAGAGGGTAAATTAAAGTGGACTGTTAGAAAAACATGGCTACTAGGTAGTGTTAAAATGGCTGCTCTTTGGCTATATTAACTCCATATTATGTCCTTTGAAGACTATATGGTAAGATAACACAAGTCCAAGGCTAATTTTGAATTTTGCTCGAATTAGTTCAGAAAAACTTTGCAGAGTAGGTGGGCTTGCTCAACTAGATGAAAAAAGGGACATATAAACCTTCTTTCTGGCTACTTTTTCTACTTTTTAAAGAGTAGCAAAACCAAAGATAATGTGTACTCATGCACTCCCTGTCCTTAAGGCGCATATAATCTAGTTGAGAGAAAATATATAGAGGAAACATTCTTAAGTATTCTACCAAAGCAACAACTGTATAAATACAAATTAAACAGAGCAAAATAATTGCATAAATGCCAAGGGGTGACAGAGTAATGAGCAGGTTCAAGGAAATGATCTCCAAGGTCTGTTTCAGCTATAAAAAGGACACGAGGTTGCACAGGACTGATAATTGGATAAGGCAGCACTTAGCAGTAACCCTCAGCCTTAGGAGTCTTAAAGAAATCAGGCCAAAAACAAGCAAGGATTTGAATGAAACTTGAATGTTGGTAGTGTATGCTGTTCTGGGCTATAGCAGTTGCTTTTGTATATGATTGCAGCAAGGGGACTCCGGATAGGTATTTGGAATCTGTCTCAAAGAGAGAAAAGACACCAACTCCTCTTCAAGGACTCTTTTGGCCAGGAGAGATCGGGAAGACCACCCTTGTCAATCTGTATTTGTCTCTGCTTCTAGGTTTGCCAAGACAGTGCATACTGGCTAGCCTTCCAGATTATTTAATTTTGAGTTTCAAGTCAGCATATGTTGTATTTTAATCCTCTTATTTCCTGTCATTCATTTAGATTATTTTCTCTGAAGATCTTTGTTTTAAATAAATGCCAGAGAGGGAGTGTCCTTGGCATCATGTGTTGAGATTTTGATATGATGTATGGCAGCAGAATAAAATAGCAACTACCTTTTTAGGAATTACAATGAGATAGTTATTCACTGTTCTCCTTTCCTAAACTAAAAGTGCCTTCACCACAAGATATATAGCCATTAAAAAAAAAAATTCTTGGGCAACTCCTTTAGGTCCCCTCCCACTATGGGAGCTTTTCTGTCTTCTCAATAAATCCTACTTTAAAAATAAATTCTTGTTCTTATCACAGTATATGATAACTAATGAGTATGCAGCAGAGGCAAATTAAGATTTTGGACTCTGGTCGGGCGCGGTGGCTCAAGCCTATAATCCCAGGACTTAGGGAGGCTGAGGCGAGAGGATTGCCTGAGCTCAGAATTTCAAGACCAGCCTGGACAACTTGGTGAGACCTCGTCTCTACAATAAATAAAAAAACATGCCAGGTGTGATAGTGCACACCTGTAGTTCCAGCTACTCGGAAAGCTGAGGCAGAAGGATTGCCTGAGCCCAGCAGGTTGAGGCTGGAGCATGCCACTGCACTCTGGCCTGGGCAACAGAGTAAGACTCTGACTACAAAAAAAAAAAAAAAAAAAGTGTTTGGGCTCTGGAGTCGGAGATTTGGTTTCAAATATTGACTCTGTAACACCAGATGTGAAACCATGGGCAGGTGAACATCACCCTCTATCATCTTATCTGTAAGACAGGGCAATAATAGTATGCATATTATGCAGTTGTTATGAGAAGTCAAAGTGATAAACTAAAGCAACTAGCACTGTGCTCAGTACATAGTAAACTCAAATGGTAGCTGTTTTGTTTACATATTAAAATTTGTTTCTGAAAAAAACAGATGACTGGCTCAATAGCATTCTATTAGAAAGTGGTCTCAATAAATATTTTAGCCCAGAAAAATATTTGTGATTAGAAATTTTAAAAAAATCTCACTATAATAAAGAGCTGAAAGATTGGTTTAATCCTCTATCCCTGATGGCCATATTTTCACCAACATTATTGGAAAAGATGGAAGCAGGTATCTACATTTTTAATTCACTTATACTTGTGTGTCTCTGGGAACACTGACATGCCTCCAGGCTTGTGGCTTACAATGTGGAAATAGATCTTACTGCTGCTGGAAGCATCCCTGAAGCCTAGAGACATCCCTAGCTCTCCTCTGGATGTAGTCGGTAACAAGCAGATCTGCAGATGCAAGACGCTATTGGCAGAGGCTGAGCTGTCAGCCAAACAATAAGTCTTTTGTCATTTAAACTCTCATTCATTTGGGGACTGGGGAAGAGAAAGTTGCCTTTTGTGCTAAAGCTGTAATGCCAAGACTTTGAATGAGCCAGAGCTTCTGTGGATGTTATCACTAAACTTCCTTAGGTCTTGCAACACAAAGTGAGGGCTTCCTTTAATAGTGGAGCTTTTTTTTACAGCTTCATTTGCAGCAGCAATGAACTAAGATTAAATTCCCGTTTTGAAGCCAAGAGAAGATAATTTGCCAGAAGAGAAAATCAGAACAGCCATTGAGCTGCAGCTAGTCAAACTCACAACATAATAATGGGGTGGAAAAAGGAAATCTGAAGGAGGTTTGGTTGATGTGTTTGTTTGCTAGGGCCGCCATAACAAAATGGCACAAATTTGGTGTTTAAGACAACAGAAACTTATTGTCTTTCAGTTCTGGAAGGTAGAGCCCCAAATTAAGACATCGACATGGCCATATTCCCTCTGAAATCTGTAGGGAATTTCTTCCTTGCCACCTCTTGGCTTCTGGGGCTTTGCCTGCCATCTTTGGCATTCCTTGGCTTGTAGACACATCACTTAAATCCTCTGTTTTCATGTAGCATTCTCCCTGTGCGTCTTCATATCCTCTTTCTTCTGTGTGTGTGGTCTCTGTGTTGAAATTTCCCCTTTTTACAAACACCAATTATGTTGGATTAGAACCCACCCTAAAGACCTCATATTAACTCAGTTACCTCTATAAAGTCACACTCCGAGGAACTGGAAGTTAGGACTTTAGCAATTTTTTTCAATTCAAACCATATCAGTTAATAAGACAAAGCTTAAGTTTTACATATTGAGGAGAGGTCATGTTTACTGCCATAAGCACAATATTTAAGCTCTGAGATGCTTCCCTCCAATTAGTATTGAGGAATGACCAACTATAAAAGAAATCAGCTTGAACTCTGGGATACTAGGATGTGAAGGAAAGAAACTACTACTCTAGAATGATCCTCAGCAAAGAAATATAATTGTTTGCCTTAATAGTAGGAAGGATAAGAGGTATATTTCTAGCAAATGAGTAAGCCTCTTTTCTGAGCCTTGATGCCCAAGTCTAAGGACCAACTGAATGTAGTCTTAGCTGCTGGACCACACAACCTATCTTACAGAACCAGGCTGCTTGGAGATACTGGGCATCTCTGTGAGGGCCACTGTGCTGTCCTGGTCTCTGTCCCAAGATTCCCCATCACTTTACATTTTAGTCTTTTTCATGAGAATGTGTGGGATAGTGGATGTGGAGGGACTTACGAACTTGTTCTGAGGACTACCCTATATGCAAATATGAGGGGAACCCCCATATTTATAAAAAATTGTGAATGTATTCTTACATGTTTAAACTTCAGTCACCTTCAGAATACTCAGTTTCATGCAATACACTTACAAGATGCTTTCTCCACTGCTCAAAACAGTTTTTGAACATGTCATTTTTGATTGATGCCTTTTAGTGCTTCTACCGCTTTTTGTTTCACCTCTTCCACATTGGCAAAATGTTTCTGTTTGAGGACTTTTTTCACTCATGGAAACAAACAAACGAAAAATTGCACAGTGAGAGATTGGCTGAATAGGGAGGATGGGGCACAGGGATCATGCTGTTTTTGGTGGACAACTGCTGAACACTCAGCATGGTATAAACAGGTGTGCTCATAAAACACTCATCACGAAATGGGCAGTGTTGTAAGAATCTCCAAAAACAAATATACTGAAGCCAAACAGTCCCTCATAACAATTCTAGCTGATAAACTGATGCCAATGGGTTCCTAGAACATATACCTAGTCAGGGAAGTCTGTATTACAAGGGCCCCGCTCTCCAAAAGAAAATTCTGGGTTTTTGGGGTTCCTCTCTTGTACACAAATATACGAGTCTTGTAGGGTGGCCGTGAGAATTTCATAGACTATTGCATGTGAAACTGCTAGTATAACATCTGCCAAATAGAAACGCTCAAAAAAATTTTGAGCTGGGCTCGGTGGCTCAGCCTGTAATCCCGCGCCTTGGGAGGCTGAGGTGAGTGGATTGCCTGAGCCCGCGGGTTCGAGACCCGCCTGGGCAACTTGGCGAGACCTCATCTCTACAATAAATCAAAAAATCAGCAGGGCGTGGTAG
>CAUYQG010217498.1:0-15967 GCA_963574415.1 Tarsius wallacei
CCCGGCTCATTTTTGATTTATTGTAGAAATGAGGTTTCGTCAAGTTGCCCAGGCGGGTCTCGAACCCGCGGGCTCATACAATCCACTCACCTCAGCCTCCCAAGGCACGGGATTACAGGCTGAGCCACCAAGCCTGGCTAGCACTCCTATGTTAAATGCATATATGTTTATAATGGATATTTCTTGTTTATGGATTGAAACTTTTATCATTATGTAGTGACCTTCCATATTTTTTTTAATTTTTGATAACTTAAAGGGTATTTTGTCTGATATTAAGATCACAACTTCTACTTTCTTTTGTGTTCTGTTAGCCTGAAAATTTTGTTTTCCATCTTCTTACTTTGTGTCTGTGTTATTTTTGGTGAGTTGAATACAATATATTGTTACATCATTACATTTTATCCAATTTTCTACTCTATGTCTTTTCAGTGGTGCATCTAGTCCTTTCACATTCATGCTAATTATTGAAATATGAGAGTTTATCCCTCTCATGAGGTCCTTATATAGTTTGGTGTTATTGCTGCTGTTTGTTTCTTTATTTGTTTGTTGTCTTTCTTTTGATTTTGAGGTTGATTTATGTGTGTCTTCAAATTATTCCCTGCATTCTTGGGAAGGGCATGGTTGTTCTTTTTTACCCTTCTTCTCTGTTTAATATTTTCTTAAGTGTTTCTTACAGAGCTGGTCTGGTGGCAGTATAAACTGTTAGGAATTGAATGTCTGGCAGGTATTTTAATTCTCCATCACTGATGAAACTAAGCTTAACTGGGTAGGTAATTCTTATTGAAAATGTTTATCTTTGAGAACTTTGAAGATTGGACTCCAGTCTCTCCTAACCTGAAGTGCTTCTATAGATAAGTCTGCAAAAACACTTGCTATTCCAATTAGTCTTCTCAGATTGATAGTCTGACCTTTCTCTCACGGCCCTTAGAATTTTTTCTTTTATACCTACTTTGTGTAAGTGAGTTACTATTCATCTAGGAATTGGTCTTCTCATTTTATGTCTTGCAAGAGTCTCTGAATCTCTTGTGTCTGAATGTTGCATCACTGTTTAGATGAGGGAAGTTTTCTTGGATAATTTCATGGAATGTTTGCTCCAGGGTGATCTCTTTCTGTCTGTCCCATGGATTCCAGTTAATATTAGGTTCAGCCTCTTGATATAATTTCTCATCTCTTTGAGCATTTTTCTGTCTTTTTAAGCTTCTTTTCTATGTTTTTAACAGTTTGGGTTAGTTCCATATTCTGATCCTCAAGCTCTGAGATTCTTTCTTCTGCTTGGTTAATTCTGCTTTCCATGCTTATCAATTTGTATTTATTTTAATCACTGTATTCTTTATTACCATTATCTCAGTTATCAACTCCTTCATTCTTTCTTCTTGTTGTTCCTCATTTCTATTTATTCTCTCTATTGATATCTTGACATCTGTGTTTTCAGTTTGAAATCAGTTATTCTGTGGGCTCATCATTGTTTGAGTTCTGAAGTCTGTATTCTTAGTTATTGTCCTCTGAGAAGTCTGTGTGGACCCATATTCTTCCTTTTGTTTTTCTTCATTTGTGAAAGTTTTCTTTCCCCTTTTCCTACCTTTTTTTAAATTCTGTTGTTCAGTGATAGAGGAGATAACTTTCACTTCTGTTTGCTCAATCTCCTATTCTTCCTTATGTAGATTCTCTGGCTTCGTTTAGTTTTAAAGCTCAACTAGAGGTGATATGCTATGTTTTATGCAGTTTTGAGATTTAATCAAGGGATGGGGAGCTGTGAGTCAAAAGCTATTTGCTGTTCTCAGTATCTGTTGACAGCTGTGTGGGCACCCTGGAGCCCACTTCCCACTGCTTTACTCTGTCCATGCAGTAGTGGTGTATGTTTGGCTCCTGAAAGCAAGATAAGATAAAAACAAAAATGGGAAAAGGAAGAATAAAGATAAAAGGAAGGTAAAGAGAGAGAAGAAGAAGAAGGAAAACAGGCACACCAACTAACAAATAAACAGAGACACAAACAAACACAGACAAAACAAACAAAAACATACAGAAAATCATACAAACCAACAAAACTCCCCTATGGATGTACCCACTCTCAAAAATCATCATACACAAACAGAAAATCTAAAAAAATAAAATAAAATAACAGAAATAAAGCAAGTATGAAAATGTAATCGAAAACAGAAAGAAAGAGAGAAGATAAAAAGAAAAGAACAAAACAAAACACACACACACACACACACACACACACATCCTCACTCTGTGGCCACTTCTGTAACTCCAAGTTCCTTTCCCAAGCACTGCCACTGCCACTTTGACTGCCACCACCACTTTAGAAAACAACTCTGGTCTCCAGCCTATCCCTTCTGCTCTCAGCACAGGCTGATGAGGCTGCTCTCAGTGTGAAACAGATGCCCCACAGGGTACTGTGGTAGGAGGATGGATCATATCAGACTCACCTGACTCATCTGCTGCTGTCTTGTCTCACCCTCAGATCAAATGTGTCTGTGCCTTTCCAGTGGGGGAAGAGGCATCTGTCTGTCCTATGGTCAATCTCAGAGAGGTGCAGGGATAGCCTCTGGATCCCAGGTTGTAGCATGGACAGAGATGGGTAGAGCAATACAGGTCTCTGTTGGACAAAGGACAAAGAAGATGGCACTGGCTGGTGTCTACTCACCAGAAATGGGGCTTCATTCCAGAATTCCACATCCTGCCTTGTCCACAGTTCCTGCTGCTAGTGTTCAACCTGCTGCTACAGGTGATGGTGTGGGCCAGGTGCCAGATGGTGAGGAGCAGCTATTCTCTGCTGCCTCCTCTCAATAGAACCCTGACAATGATAGACAATACTGTGCACTAGGGGCTCCAATATCAGGGTGGTGGTAGGTTTCAGTCACCTCTCGAGGAGACCCTGGGTGCATGAACCTGACTCTCCCTTCAGACGGACTTTCACCCTCCAGCACACACCCACTCATGCAGAGCCTTTATGGACATTTGCTTTTGCGGAGACTCTCACATTCAACCTGTTCTGTCACCATCTTGCCTCCAGGTCGAGAATTACTTAAATTTTTTTTAAATTAAAATTTTCAGAAAATGCAGTACGTAATGAAAACATGTTAAAACCTAATTAATGTCAAAGTCAGGACAAGAGTACCAGCTCCTAAGTAATTTTACATGTGAGTACAAAGGTAAATAATTTAAATTTAATTAAATACAGAGACAACTTTTTTTTCAATTTTGGAAATTATAAATAAATATTTATTAAAATGCTGCTTCTGTTCTTTCCTCTTTCTAGAACTGCAATTACACATTTAGGAAGACTTTTCTTTTCACCCTATTTATGTCCTTATTTTTGTAGTTATCTCCCAATGATTTTGATTTCTTTTTTCAACCCTGATTTAATGATTACTCTGCATAATCTAATGGAAAGACCACCTACTGCATTATAATATTAATTATCTTATTTTTCAGATTTAAGATTTTTAATTATTTTAATTTATGCAGTTATTTGATGAAATTCTTTTTAAAATTAATTTTCTCAAACATATTAATTACAGTTCTAATAAAAATTTTGCATGAAAACTCATTTCTTGATCTGCTGTGCATTATACTCTCTGCCAATTATCTTTATTTTTAATAATTTTATTCTAAAATCTGGAATGTCTAAAATTGTGGATTAAATGCTGTACTTTGTAAATGAAATCACATTCTTTTCCTTCAAAGAGAATAGACTTTTTCCACTAGGTGTACAGAATATGAGAAAATCATCTTAATCCAGTTAAAGCTGTTTCTTCTTTACCATACTCCTAAAATTGGTTCTGTTGATAGTAAAAATTAAAGTATGACATGTTAACTGGGACCCATTTTCTTTAGCTGATACTAAACTCCATTTCTCTTCACAGTGCTTCAACATTGAAGAATTTTCTGATTAATTTTTTAGCCAAAGAGCAGCAGTTTTGTTGTTTGTTTTGTTTGCCTACCTTTTTTACCATGCACTTGCCTTTAAGGAGTTGTTCAATACCTTATAGGTTATGCTACTTATAAAATATTAGATTCATGCATGTTTTTATAGATTTTTTTTTTCCTTTATGACTGAAATGACTCAAGTTCCTGCAGCTTGGTCCTGACTAAACTGTATGTAATTATTTTCTCTCTGGTCAGAAGGAGCTCAGCAGATTCTATGTTACTTCAAATTTTATACAATTTCCTGGAGTGAGGAAAATAACAACGTCTGTGATGATTAATGCATTGATAAATCTGAGGTTTCCTCAGTGTACTTGTCTGTCATTTAAGATCTTAGTCACTTGACTTTGGGTGAGTTTTACATTTTTAAAGTCATCAAATAACTGTTTGTTTTGAAATTTTTAACCTAGATTTTATAATTATTAGTAGCAAAAGATTTAGTCTTACATTTTGCTAAAAGCGTTAACAATGTTTATTCTAACTTTTTTTTCCTGTTTGCTCCATTAAATCTTTGATCTTTAGTATTAGATGACTCATAGCTTGTTTATTATTGCTATCTCATGCTGTTTACTATCTTTAAATGTTGTTAATTGTCAATTGTATGCATAGTTCATATATTTTTAATCTGTTCATAGATACTTATTGGTTTACAGTATGGCTTTCCTTTATTGATTATTACTGAAGATTGTAAATGTATATGTGGAGTAATGAAACATAGGACGTTCAGCTAAAGATGGCATCTTCAATATTATCTCCAATGAATTGTGAGTTCTCTACTGAAAAGTGGGCTTTGGTATTTGATCATTTAGAATCTTGGTTTCCTTCTGCCTAGTGGGTGTAAAAGACCTATGCAAGTATCCTTGTCTTCCTAACCACAAATCTGAAATTTTTGTTCAGGACAGACTGGATTAACCTTCTATTCTTATACCCTCATTCTGATAGAAGTTGGGCAATGAAAAAAAAATTAACTTGAATGAATGATTCTAATATATTATTACAACAAATAATTGTTGGGTTTTGTAGAGGGTTGAATAACAAACCCCAAAAGATATAGCCACATCTTAATTCCTGGAACCTGTAAATATTACCTTCTTTGAAAATATGTATATATGATGTAATTCAATTAAGGATTTGAGATGAGGAGATTATTCTGAATTATTCTAAATATATCTACAAATATCCTCATAGGAAAGAGACACAGACAGAAGACACCACAGATACACAGAGGAGAAAGTAATGTAAAAACATAGGCAGAGATTGGAGTGATGTGATTGCAGTCAAGGAATGCCAAGAAATAATGACAGCTACCAGAAGCTGGAAGAGATAAAGCATGTATTCTCCTCTATAGCCTTTGCAGTGTGTGCTTGATTTTGAAATTCTGACATCCACAACTCTGAGAGAATAAATTTTTGTACTTAAGCTTCCAAGATTGGAGTGATTTGCTATGACATCTTGAGGAAGGAGTAACCTTCTTTTTCCTTAATATACCAGAATGAAAGTGCGAATTAGGCTATCTTAAGGAAAACCGTGAATTAGTGTAACTGATATCTTAAGGAAAAAGAACCGGTGCTTTTTTTTTTTCAGTATATTCTTTAATATTATCTAGAACACTTTGCATCTTTCAAAGATACTTTATAAAATTTGGCTCACTAAGTGCTTTAATCACTTAGAAACAGAGAAGTTTTAATGCTCAATTCATTAACAAACCAATCTTCTTCATATTCTGATTACACTGATTCTAACTCATTTAATTAACACAGTTAATATTTAAAACAAAATTATTTAGAAAGAATTTTATTTTGACATTTAACATTTGTTCAGTTTAAATTGGTATTGGTTCATTTTACATAGATTGCTTAAATCAAGAAATTGATTATTATAAAAAGGCATAAAATGTACACTACAACTAATTATTTATTTGATTGTGTTTTCTTTGTGTTAATAAATATGTTCAAATTCTTCTAAATATGTATGCAACGAAAAAAATCATAGAAATTAAATAATATGGGGTAACCCTTCTGGGTCCCCTCCCACTGTGGGAATTTTTCTGTCCTCTCAATAAATCCTGCTCTCTAATGAATAAACAAATAAATAAATAAATAATATTGTGAATAAAATTATGCATGTCAGGCCATCAACTTAAGAAATTTGTCTGAAAAGAGTTGTCTAACAGAATTGATATGAAAGTGTTATCAGATACCATTTTGTTTCACTCAAATTGCCTTAATTGTTAATGCAAAAACAAGAAATAAAAATTAAAGCAGTAAATTATTTCCACAAATTCCATGGCAATTTGCATTTTTTAGACTTTTTAAAAAGTTCATTTTATACACTGGAGCTTTGAGACCTTTGATTTTTAAACACATGGCAGAAAATAATAAGCCTAAGAATACTAGGTTTGCCACAGTAATAGATTGTATTGCACATATGGAGATTTATCATCATTTACTGGTATTTTACACTTCTGTTAGAGGTTTAAAGTGTGGTCATTAGCACTTGTATTATAGACTTTGAAGAAGCCCCTAGGGTTCTTCAGTCAGTTATGCAAGTTGAAACAACAAATAACTCAATTGCTGGAATAGAAAATGCAAGCTACTTTTGTAGAGTTTAAGAATCAAAAAAGCATTGTTGGCCTCATGATAGAAGTTTAAGTCTCATAATTAAGCTTATCACCCTATGACCTTGGATGATGATGGTCCAATTGATGTTGAAGGCAGCTGCTGATTCACAAGATCCAGGAGGCACAGAGTAGACTGCTACAGTGGAAACTGCTAAAAGACTCCTGCTTCAGGGTACTAAAAACCATATGCTAGCATAAATGAATGATTCATAACTATTCTAAATGGTTAAATGTGTGAAAAGCAAGAGTTTGCGTTAGAAAAATGATTGTGATTAGAATATTCTCTGGACCTATTTCTTAACTCTTGAGAATTGCTAAGAAAAGCTAAAGCTTATAATCTCTTCAACAGAAATGAAAGAATAAAAGTCCATAAGGCTTATTTCAGAAAAGACTTTATGTCAGCATAGGAAGTGAGTTAACATACCTTAGCATTGTACTTAAAATAACTTGTTTTTGAGAAGCATAAGATCATTAAACAAACACCTGGCAACCTGAACTGCAAATACGTCCCTGATCAATTTTAATCTCTCTGGAAGAACTTGTTTAGAGACCATTTTCTTAACTGCCTGGAGCCCGTGATGTATAGTGGCCAAAAACCAACAGATGAACCTTATTTCAGTGAATTTCTGCTTGGAAAAGTGGAATAGATGATAGATTTCGATTATTAAAAATGGAACATGAACACAGGTCATTAAAGTTTACATTTTCTTTTACTACAAAAATAAGGAAATCAACTAAATCCTTACTTGAGGAGTATTATAAAAATTTGGAAATTGATATCACATAACAGTTCCTAAATGTAAGCTATGATCAGGTCTGAATCTGACAGGTCACATACATAATTTTGTCTATGATACTCCATTTCCTTCCTAGTCGGAGTTAATACAGTGTAACTGCTTAACTCTGGCAATAAATCTGTAATGAGACTGGTAATCAGGATCCAGCAGGTGAACTGTACCACACTAGTTCTAATGTACCTGAACCAAACATGCAGGTCAACACTGGTGTTTTGCTACACCCTATGTTTCTTTCTGCCTACTGTTTACGTAGCTAATAATGTAAAGGGATTGCCGCAACAAAATTTCTTCAGACTTTACATTTCCCTAGTTCCTGAACTGACTGTTGCTCACCTAAGCTCTTTATTTTGCATCTCCTCGTGATTTATAAATGCGTAAGGTGAAGCTCAGTTGTGGGAACATTGCCAAATATACTCTAATTTAAAGTTGTGTATTGTGTTTTTCTAATATAAGAGGGTTGTATACAGACTTCCAATATAATCTATAGGCCATATGTCATAAAAGATATGAATGTTGTTTAGCAAACAATATTGTTAGTTGGTTCTTGGTTGTTATCACAATTATTTATATTACTGCCTTGATAATAAAGATTTTTGCATATTGCTTAATGATAATTTTAGAAAGTGAATGTTATTAGAAATATATGATAAAATAATCTTAAGTATTATCATTTGGCTAGACTAGAGTTTGCAAACTACTTTTCATCAGCCGTTTTATATTCAGTAAAATTGAGGATGTTCATTTTATCAGAAATTGGTTGGAATATATGCATTTTTAAACAATACCAAGCTTTTTTTAATGCTAATAATGTGTACCAACTGAACTTTCCTTCATTTTTAATTTCATGAGTTCAATGTAGGTTTTGTTATTTTTGGTTTTCCTTAATCACCTCCAGTGCATACCAGTTCTGAACCGTTTTCAGCAATTTCTTCTAACAATGTCTTTAATGTCTTTTTTTTCTTAAATGCCCAATTGGTTTAATATTAAATGTTTATTCTAGTTTTTCTACTACTTGAAGTATCTTACACAATCAGTTAATTTAAAAATCAATATCAGCAAAGCATAAAGTATAGAACATTTTAACCAAGTAAAATTTGTAAAGAAAAACAAGCACGCCATTAAATCTAAAGATGATTACAGGATGAGAAAATTGCACTACAGAAACTAAAATGGAATTTAGACAAAAACTTTGAATGACACATAACCACAAAAGTACATTTTTATTTCACATGCAAAGTCATATTTGGAATTATACGGATGAACTTACTTTTATTTGATACATCACATCGCACAGAATTGTTTTCACACCGATTTCCATTATTCTCTTCAACATTTTTTTCATACTTATCAGTGCACATACTCTCAAAGAATCTGTTCAAACTCTAGCCTCATCTAAAATTCTAATGTTACTTGAAATAAAGTGGAAAGAAGTGTAGCAAAACAACTCTGTGTTTACACTTTATATTGTGTCTTAAAGTACACCCAAGAGCTAGTTGTTACATATTGTAATAGACAGGTTTTGCTTCAGAGGCTGATTACTTTTATTGATTAACACTGCATTTGATTTACTAGCTTTTGCCTGCCTAGAGAATGCCTGATTTTTTTCATGTATAAGGTGAAGCTTGTTGAAAAATACTTGCCAAACTATGTCCATTAAAGCATAACAGAGAGGAAGTTGCTTCTCTTCTAGTTGACTAAGACTGAATGAACAGTTGGATGAACAAATAAAAATTTCTGCTCTGGGAATACTGAGTACAAGAAAAATCTTAAACACTGTAATTATAAAATAAAAAACTGGTAGTGATGCTCATAGAATCCAGAATTTTTGCTATTTTAGATATGCTGAAGAAGTGAAAATGTAGAGAAATTACAGTTATTTTGTGTTTTTTAGGTTGGTAAATTTGCAGTTTCTACTGCAATTTTTCTAAGTTCTTACATAGTTCTCAGTTTGTATATTTAGAAAAAGCTATGTATAAAGATAATGGCACTCAACAAAGTCTGTGTTGTTTTAATGCATAATTCAAATTTTCAACTATGTAATTACTATAAAATAAACTATATGTCTCTTTGAAATCAGTTCAGAGGATAGTAAAATTGAATTTTAGGAATGCCAGCATAAGTTGAACAAGTTTATAAAGACAGTAAGAACCATGGAAGGTTCTGTCTAACTAATATCCATGTTGTGCTATTTCCAACAAGTTGGTTATTTTTATGTGGTAGTATACTGATATCAATACCCCACAGTATTAATAAGCAGTGAATTACACTGTACACTATTATAAAATTTTTTGTATTCTATAAGGTGATGTTCCTAAAGAAATAATCTCTAAGAAAGAATTTAAATAATCAATACAACAATAGCAACAGTGTGTTGTATATTAGTATGTTTCAACAGTTGAAAGAAAATCATAAACTGGATTTACAATTAAATAGAATGATGAACTATGGATTTAGATGAATTGGAAGATAAAATCTTAATAAAGAATTATTGGTAAACAACATAGAGAGAAGTCAGATATCTTCACCAACATTTAAATATAATTTTTAAGTTAGGAAAAAACCTACAAAAATAAACCAACATATATTTATTCATACCAGGAATAAAGTTTGATACAATATGATCTTACAAACAAGGCTGCAAGGAAACTTCCACTTCTAGCTACATAAAATGGGATGACCTTTTGCTCTATTAAGTAGAGCAGAATTTAAGTAGAATCAAGAAGGAAGAATAAAGAAGGAAGAAACAAAATGAGGTAAACTTCAATTTTTTTATACGTTTCTCTAGAGACATTTTTGTGTCTCATAAGTATCATAGGTAAAGATGCTAAAGAGTTATATATGAAACTGTAACTAAGAGTGTATAAAATATCACAGAGTTTTAAAAAATTATTTTTATTATAGAGATACAGTGGCTTAGCCTGTAATCCCAGCACTTTGGGAGGCTGAGACGAGAAGGTTGCCCAAGCCTGGGGGTTTGAAACCAGCCTGGGCAACTTGGTGAGACCTCATCTCTACAATAAATCACAAAAACTAATCAGGCATGGTGGCATGTGTCTATAGTTCTACAAACCTGGAAGGTGGAGGCCGAAGGATCACATGAGCCGCAGGTCAAGACTGCGGTGGCCGTGAGCATGTCACTGCCCTCCAGCCTGGGCAACAGAGTGAGACTCCAACTCAAAAAAAAAAAAAAAAAAAAAAAAAGAAATATGAGGTACAAGTGAAGATTAACTACATAGAAACATAACAATTCCTAAATGCACCCTTATGCACACCAGAGTAGGCAACAAAATTTTGACAAAATTCCCAAAAATGAATACCATAAAAGCTAAGATAGGTAAGTGAGAATTCATCAAACTGAAACACTTTTGTACAGTAAAAGAAACCATTAGGAGGGTAAAAAGACAAGCCATATAATGGGAGAAAATATTTGCAAATTATGAATCTGAATACCACAGAGTTTTGTGAAGGCAGAGCTGCAGAAACAACTGCTGGCAGTCCGGACCATGAACACAGACAAGAACTGAGTTTACAAGTCCTCAGAAAAAACAGAAGTGCAAATGAGCCTTACATTTTTCATCATCTTTTTTTTCCCTCAGGGTACTTTTGTTCTTTGAACACAGCAATAAAAAAGGCTGATAATTAAACAAAAAGTAGTGGTAGAGAGTCTCAAAGGCTAAACGGAGCTTTTAATAGGATATTATGAAGATCATTGTTCGCCAAGGGCACAGGCTATCTGGAAAACACAATAAGGCCTTATTACAGACTATGAAAGGAGACACACAAAAGAGCAATTTAGAAATTGACCATCAAAATAAAATAAAATACATATAAGAATCATTTCAATCCTAGACTAGTTAAGATCACTTGCCCCTTTTCAAATGGCATCTAGAAGCAAAATATATACTCTTCTCAGCAGAAGATTGTTACTGGGCATTTCTGACTTGAATATTTTATGAGGTTGTATTCAAATGTCATCCATGATTAGAGATACATGAAGGTTGGAATGGGGCTGAATAATTTAATTCCAAGATGAATCACCCCCCAAGCATGGAAGTTATATTGACTGTTGATAGAAGACCTCAATTGTTTTTGATAAGTTGCTCTCAACAAGTTGTCAGACTAAGACAACCTGAGTGTTGTTAGCATGGAAGTTGGATTCCCTGAATGAACAAAGCAAGAGTATAAGTCTTTCTTTTTTATGGTTGCCATGCCTTTTACAACTTATCTCAGAAGTCATGCTCCATCATATATAGAGTATTCTGTTGGTCACAAAGGTAAGCCCTGTTTCAATGAAGGAGAGTGCTACATAAGGACATAATACCAGAAAGTAAAAATCACAGGAGTCATCTTTCAGGCTGACTCCCAGAGGAAACTAAAAGAGTGAAACAAACAACAAAAACTATTGCCATAGTCTATAATTAAAGAAAAACAAATTAAACTACACTGTGATTCAATTTCTCAATTTAGTAAAAAAATTAAACAGTATGACAACCTGGTCTGTGGATAAAGACCAGGAATTTGGCAATACCCTAGAAAAGTTCTCTGGCATTAAATTCTTGACCTAGCACACTCATTTCTATGAATTTAGGCTGGCAACACATCATTTAACAACTTTAAAAAAATGTATTTACATAATTGCAAATAATACTCATATAGTATTATTTGTAGCTGAAAGAAAAAGAAAAAATAAAGCACTATGCATATAAATAGAACAGTAATCAAATAATTCAATATAATGACAAACTGAAGTATTTGGTAACTGTAAAAGTAGTCATTTCTATTAACTAATATAAAATTATTTTCAATATATACTTTGAAATTAAGAAAACTAAGCAAAAAGGAATACCTATAATAAGTCATTTTTGCATTTAATAAAAAGCATGGAAAATATATACACTTATTTTTTTCAAATACAAAAACTAATGATATTGATTACCTACAAAGAATGGGGAAAATTAAGCTTGAAAATATAAATGGAGATGACCTTCTCTAAGTTTTTCCTTTTGTATAGCCCTTACTTTGGGAATTATATTGCTAGTTTATATATCAGTTTATATTTTAACTATTTTCATATTTTATTTATATGTTTTATACTATTTTATATATTTATATTACTATTTTATATACTAAAGCAAACAGACAAATTAGAAAATGGTTCTATAGCTGGAGTATGGAGAATAAAAGATGAGTTTAAACAGGTAATTTGTGACAGAAAATAGTTATTCAAATACTGTTATGTAGATTGATATATAGCACATATTTACATATATAGGTATACACAAATACATATATGTATATATTTATAGAGATGCTTGTGTATACATATGTATAATGTATATGTATATTTCATGGTTTTGACTGCTAAGATGGCATTGCAAAGATACCCCAAGAAAAATGAACAAATTGACCTGTGAGATTTAGGGTTTTAATCATAACTTCTTCTGTTCTTTCTATAAGTTACAAACAAATTTCATTTATTTATAAAATTGGCTTGCGTGTCTTATATATTTTTTTAACAGAACCAAAAATGGCTACTATATAATTTCTGTGTTAATTTGGTGCTGGCTCTGTAGAGAAATAAGTATTGAATTTTAAAAAATGGTTTTGGGAGATACCTCAGAAGCTAGTCATGAGATTTTTCTTCCATTGCCCACTAATGTTGTTAATTAAATTAATATATTTTACATTGTTGAACCAAATTTTTATTCTTTTCTTAAATAATATGTGGTCCTGATTCATTATTTTTCTAAATAACAGATATTTCAATTTTTAATATTCTATTAAGGATATTTATATTTATAAGTAGGAGTGATATTAGTTTACTAATAATATTATCCAGTTTAGTATTAAGATTTCTATGTCTTAAAATGGCCTATGCTTCAAAATAATATGTGTCTTTTGTAGGTTTAAAAGAATGAACATTATAACTCTCTGATTGGGTTTTCTTTAGATTTGCATTTCTCTTTTTATGCAAAAAGTTTTTAGAATAAAAGATTTTATTTAATTTTCTACTGGAAGAGCTTTTGCATTTTATTGTGTTCATCCTACTGATATTGATTACTGATAATTTCCTGTTTTATTGCTTTGTGATCAAAGACTGATATAGTTCTATCTCATAAAGCTTATTGATGTTCTCTATCATCTAAAACATACAGGGTTTCAATGTTAATGTGCATTTGATAAGACGATGTATTCTCTGTTGTCAGTGTATAAATACAGTATATACTTATATGTCTATCTTATTGATCATGTTCTTTAATTCTTCTACGTCTCTATTATTGACTCCATATTCCGTTCTTCTCTCTTTAACCTCAAAAGTAATCGCTGTTCCACAATTTGAGTTTCCTCCTTACTCATGTTTTATAATCTCTCTACATACTTATTTTTCTATGATAAATAAATAGCCTTGTCAAGTCTCTCTAGATAGATTGTTGAAAGTGTTCCTAAATTTTTCAAGCATATACCTGAAAATAAAATGAATGAGATATGCAAGTTTCAATTTTACTAGAAGTTACAAATTATAACGTCTTATTTTATTCCCTTCTATAAAATAATGTTTTAGTTTCTTCAGATCTTGCTTGCCTTTTTGTTCATTCCTCTGTTATATGCAATTATAAAAGAACATTGATTGTTTCACTGTAATTATTTTTCTGCATGTGTACACTTTTAGAATTATCAGTTATAAGTTTCTATGTAGACAGTGATTTACTGATACATAATCTTATCTTTTGTAAATTATTTTTCTTGCTCTCTAACCTTCATACCATGTTGTTCTCTTAAATTATTATGTTGGCTGAATCAGCAATGAAATATTGAATAGAAGCTCTAGCAATTAGCATTCTTATCTTAATCCTACTTTTTAATCAGAATGAAAATGATCCTAATATTTCAATGTTAAATAACATTATTACCAAAGTTTTAGATAGATGTTTTGATTAATTACCCAAAGTCCCTTTGATTGGCATATATTGCTTTAAATATGAACAAAGAGACGTATTCTGTTAATATTCATACATATACTAATCATTTTCTTAATATTATACATTCATGCCCTTCAGATTTAAAAGTTTCTTGATCACAACGTAATTTTATCAACACATTGATGAATTAAGTATACTCAAATTTTCATGAATATATGATCATTTTATGTAGAAGCTTTAAGGGTTATTCAATCAATATTATTAACAATGTGGGAGGTTTCCCTTTCTGTTATTCTCAGAAAAAAATGGTATAAAATATGACATATCATTTTCTTGAATGATTGGTGTTATTTTATTCGAAACTATTTGTGACTTGTTGATGCCACATTCAGTAAAATATTTAGGATGATTTATTCTGAGACAAATGTGAATGACGTAGGCCCATGACTCCATCCCAAAAGATCCTGAGAACTTGTGCCTGAGATGGTTGAATTGCAACTTTGTTATATACTTCTTAAGTCAGAAGTTACAAAAAGCCATAAATCAATACCTGAGAGCTTTGCATTATTATTTGGCCCAGAATGGTGGGACATCATCAAGAGGGAACTTGCAGGCCATAGATAGATTCAAAATTTGCTCTAAATAATTTTGAAATCAATAAAGAAAATGCTGCTAAGATAAGGACACAGGGAGTTGAGAGGAAATTTCTTAATATGTATGTGAAGTCTTATAGGTGGTAACCCTGAGAGAGGATAGCAAATGTCTGTCTCCTCTATGGACACCCAGGAAAGGTAATCCTATGCAAATTCCGCAAGAGATGTATCTGCAGGGCCATAAAATATTTTAATTCCTCCTTTATCTGTTGTGTGGATGTTATGCCAGAGTCAGGTTGGCAAGCAAGATTGATTATATAGGGTTAATAAAGGCCAGTCTGATGAGTCATTGCAGGGCATGAGTCCCCAGGACCCTTATTTAGGAATCTGGCAAGGGAAATAGAAAAATAATTCAAAGTTTAGTCCTCAGACTGGTGATTTCTTTATGCTCAGATTTATAACTGCTGACTAGATTTCTTGGTAAAATGGCTAACATTGTATCAGTGGGATACCCTCCAAAGAAATTGGTTTTATCTTTTAGAGGGAGGGCTCCTTGCAATACAGGCTTTCCCCATTAGGTAAGTGTTATACAATCAGTGCTAGTTTATCAACTAATATTGTTGTGACAGGCTGTATTTGGCTTCAGTTAATTTTTTTGGAGATTCTCTCAATGTATTTGCTCATTTCATGATGTGTGTGAAATACCCAAGAAAACTTAGAAAACTATATTTGCTGTGAACCCCTACCTCACGTCTGCTGCACTGTATTCTGTACACCCCCTCTTAGCTCACGTTTGATATGTTATATAAATTCTTAGTCCACGTTTGATATGTTATATAGATTCCTACCTCACATTTACTGAATTTCTGACTCTACCTTAAATCCTGTGAGACTGGGCACATAATAGGTGCCTGGTAGTGACTGCAATTGTAAAGCCATAATTTAGACAGTGTTTGTATTTAACCCTATTAAGCTTCAACTTTTGCAAGGTATGTGAATGCTGAGCAAGCAACAAGCCCCCTCCCACTTACTCTTCTGTTTTTCTGGTGGAGAGGAAGAGGAGGGAGTAGAGAGGACACTTGGGGGGTAGGGATGATACTGGTA
>CAUYQG010217502.1:0-14677 GCA_963574415.1 Tarsius wallacei
GCTACCACGCCCGGCTGATTTTTTGTAGAGATGAGGTCTCGCTTGCCCAGGCGGGTCTCGAACCTGCGGGCTCAGGCAATCCACTCACCTCAGCCTCCCAAAGGCGCGGGATTACAGGCTGAGCCACCGAGCCCGGCTTAATTTTTTATTTATTGTAGAGATGAGGTCTCACCAAGTTGCCCACACTGGTCTTGAACCCGCAGGCTCAGGCAATCCACTCTCCTCAGCCTCCCAAAGTGCTGGGATTACAGGCTGAGCCACTGAGCCCAGCTACAAATAAGGGTTTTTAAAGGTAGAGGTAAAGGGTCGGGGGGGTCTCTAAAATGTGTCAAGGGCTGGGAAATTTCTGGAACTTTATTTATTTATTTGTTTGTTTATTTATCTATTTTTTGAGTCAGAGTCTCACTCTGATGCCCAGGCTGGAGTGCAGTGGCTCACTCACAGCCACTGCAGCCTCAACCTGCTGGACTCAGGTGATCCTTCTGCTCAGCCTTCCAAGTCGCTGGAACCACCGGCCTGCACCACCACTCCTGGCTAATTTTTTTGATTTATTGTAGAGATGAAGTCTTGCCAAGTTGCCCAGGCTGATCTCGAACCCCTGGGCTCAGGCAATCCTCTTGCCTCCGCCTCCCAAAGTGCTGGGATTACAAGCTTGAGCCACCATGTCCGGCCTTCAGGAACTTTTTAATCTGTTTTCTGGTTTCAGTCTAAGGTCTACACAACCACACGCATTTTTATCTGGTGGGGGTTCTGGTTTCTGAAAAACAACTTAGGGACATATGTCAAGGTGTTGGCTTTAGTTTTTTGGGGTTTTTTTGAGTTGGCATCTCACTCTGTCACCCAGGTTGGAGGGCGATGACATACTCACGGCCACCCCAGCATCAACCTGCTGGGCTTCGGCAAACCTTCTACCTCAGCCTTCCAAGTAGCTGGAGCTACGGGCGTGCACTACCACGCCAGCCTGGCTAATTTTTGATTTATTGTAGAGATGAGCTCTCTCCGAGCTGCATGGGCTGGTCTTAAACTTGCGGGCTCAGGCAATCCACTTGCCTCGGCCTCCCAAAGTGCTGGAATTACAGGCTGAGCCACCGAACCTGGCCTAGCTTTAGTTTTTATAAGGAACCAAACATCTGTGACTCTGACTTACTTAGGTGACTATTGTTCAAGTTATTACTATCTTGTTCATTTTTTTTTCATTTATTTATTATGCTTTATTTGTTTTGATTTTTTGTAGAGACAAGGTCTTGCTATGTTGTCCAGACTGGTCTTGAACTCCTGGGCTCAAGCAATCCTCCCACCTTGGCCTCCCCAAGTGCTGGGAATACAGATGTGAGTCACCATGCCCAGCTATTATTATCTTCTTGTTTAGTGAGTTATTTACTACTTCCCTAATTGCTGACTGAAGGGCTAGCTAGGTGCCTGGAATTTTTCTTGAACTCGAAATTTTATCTCTATTTCTAAGTTTGGGATGGGGGTGGCAGACCCCAAAAGGGAGCCCTGTTCCATCTCAGTCTGGCTGTGGTCAAGGCCAGACACCGATTCAGGCCTTATATTTGTCCTAGGTCGGGCCCATAGGGGCCGCTTGGCCAATCAGATCCCCCCCGAGATCCTGAACAACCCCCAACTGCAGACAGCTATTCAGGTCCTGCCCTCCAACTACAACTTTGAGATCCCCAAGACCATCTGGAGGATCCAACAAGCCCAAGCCAAGAAGGGTGAGCCCCTAAACATTGAGCTGGGGTGGGGGTGGAGAGGTTGCCTGGCCCACACAGGGGGCAGTGGTCCCATCGCAGCATCTTCCTAGCCCTCCACCTCTCATGTCTGCTCTGTCTTGCAGTGGCCTTGCAAATGCCTGAAGGTCTCCTCCTCTTTGCCTGCACCATTGTGGATATCTTGGAAAGGTGAGGCTTGCGGCACCAGAGAGGAAACTGAGACAGACCCTCCTCATGCTCACAGCCCTGCCTATCAGCAGACAGTTTTTCCTTCTGGACCTCTGCCTTCCCCCTTTTCCTCCCACAGCCATTCACATATTAAGGGAAAAACGCAAAACAAAACTCCCAGCTTGCTGAGATCTCTGCTTGTCAGTGTGAATCTCCCCTCCCTTAAAACTTTGGGAGGAGGGGGAGGGGCACAACATCAGTAAGGGTACCTGATCTCAAACCAGGCAAAGTATGGACCAAAGGGAGGCCCAAACTTTACCTGTACGATGTCCATTTGTATACGTAATCATGAATTATATCCCATATCTTTAAAATAAAGAAACAAAACAAAAACAAAAATTTGGGAGAAGGAAGAAGTTCAGTATCTTCAAAGCTAGGCCCAGAGCAGGTGGTAGGCCCTGGGGAGGAACCTAAGAATTCTCAGAGCTCAGCCTGAAATGGGCTGAGTGGTCAGTGAGGGGTCTGCCTGGGGGTACCGTTTTCTCTGGCATGTTTGAACAAGGATGGGTTTGGCCGGGGGAGAGAGAGGTGCCTAGGAGAAGGCATTCCGTTCCTCTGCCCCCATCATTCTAAGTTTCTTCAATATAATGAGCCATCCTTGGTGGGGTGAGATGGGGGGGTGAGTGCTCAGCCATCTGGAGCCAGCACTGGAACAGGGAGAGAGAATGAAGAAAGGGGAGGTCATCTCGTGCTGGGAACCTCCCACTTCCCTGCTGCTGCCCTCCCCCCTCCCCTGCTCTCCCATCCTGCTGCCACAGACTCACTTTCCTGCTCCCACCCTCTTGCCCCTTGGGGATGCTCTCTGGGGCTCAGGCCAATTTGCATACATTTTAATCTATAAAAAATTAAGTGCTCTGGCTGACTCAGACGCCTGGGCTGCATTCTAAGGAGCTGAATAATCTGCTTCTGTGCACAGCCTGATTTGGGGAAGGGGGTGGAGGAGGGGGCTGGCTGGCAGCAGCTCAGCTTCCCCAGCACTCCTCCAGGGGAAGGATGGGGGGCCCCCAGTCACTGAATCAGGCTCCATGCACCAGGTGAGGGTCTCTTTCAAGGAAGGGCCGGTCCTCCTGCTCCTTTTCTGTGGCAAGTTCAGGAGTGCGGGGTCTTCCCCAACCACCCCCGTCCCCCAGTGATTCAGGCCTGGCAGCAGATCCCATGGCAATGTGCTGGCCAAAGCCCACTCTTCCTGACGCATGAGGCGTGTAGGTGGTGCCATGTGCTGTGGGGGAGCTGTGCATGGGTCCCCCCATCCTGGGCATCATGGGCCCTGCTTGTGGGGGAGGAGACAGTGGGTCTGGGTGTCGGGGAGGCTGTGTGTATCCAGACATCCATGCCCACAAACACCACAGTGCTAGGGCGTGGGAGTGGGTGCCTTTGCCTGTGGTGTATGCTCGTTGCTCTGGGTGGGATGAGTCAGGGCATCAGAGGTCTGTGTCTGACCCCATGTGTGCCAGGCTGAGGGTTGGAGTCCATCCTGCAGTGTGAGCCTGGGCAAAGGAATCAGGGTCCTCATGCAGCTGCGGTTCCAGGAGCTGCTGCCAGGGCTGAGGAAGGTGGCAGCTGTGCCCCTCCTACTCTTTGTTGGCAGAAGTGGCAGCTACCAACCCAAGGAATTGCGAGAGGTAGGGAGAGAGGAGTTGGGCCCTGAGACACCTCCACGGGTCAGGTTTCTTTCACCTCACTCCTTGTGTCACTGTCCCATTGTTCCTCACCCCTGCACCCACAGGTTCACAGAAGCCGAAGTGATGGTGATGGGTGACGTGACCTACGGAGCTTGCTGTGTGGATGACTTTACTGCAAGGGCCCTGGGAGCTGACTTCTTGGTGCACTATGGCCACAGCTGCCTGGGTATGACAGGCCAGGATGTCTGGACCATGGCAGGGGGCAGGAAGGCAGGCAGCATGCTTATCTCCATCATAGTACCTTGTCCTGCTCGCAGGCACGAGGTCCCTCCTGGTTTCTGGGATGGCCTCAGCCTTTCTGCTCCGCAGGTGAATCTTTCCTTTGGATCTGGTTGCCTTGGAAACTGTGCTCTGTCCCAGATGTGGGTGTTTGAAAGGCTGTTGGTGGTAGAGTAGGCTGGGCCCCGGCTGAGTGACAGAAAAGCCTGACAAGGAGCTTCTAAGGGACTCGTGACCCCTTCCTCCCCCACCTCCTCATTCTGCCCCCAGGCTGAAGCCACTGGTCCTGGCTACTCAGAGACCTCAGCCTGGGCCAGTCCCTCTGCTCCTCCTGCCTTCCGAAACAAAGCCTCCTGAACTCTTCCCCAGTTCCCATGGACACCTCAGCCCAAGACTTCCGGGTGCTGTACGTTTTTGTGGACATCCGGATAGACACTACCCACCTACTGGACTCTATCCGCCTCACCTTTCCCCCAGCCAGTGCCCTTGCCCTGGTCAGCACCATTCAGTTTGTGTCAACCTTGCAGGTAGGTAGCATGAGGATCCTCAGCATCCCGTGGGGCAGATGGGGTCCACTCTCCAGGTGTTCCTGGGTCCCCGTGCCAGGTGCTCCAGGCTGTTCCTCTGGCCCTGGCTCTTTTTCCCCAGCCATTGCATCCCTTCCTTCATTATCCCTGCAGGCAGCTGCCCAGGAGCTGAAAGCTGAGTATCATGTGAGTGTCCCACAGTGCAAGCCCCTGTCCCCTGGGGAGATTCTTGGCTGCACATCGCCCCGACTGCCCAAAGAGGTGGAGGCTGTTGTGTAAGTTGAAAATGGGGCCAAGTCCTAGAGACGTAGGCATGTATCCTGGGAGGGAGCCTGAAGTTCGTCATCCAGGAAAGAAATTGAGTCGAAAGCTCCTTACCTCTTTTCCAAGGTCACGCTGGAAGATGGGGACCAAATAGGGAATAGACCTCAGGTTTACTGTCTCTTTCTCTAGTGCTCAGTCCGCCATCCAGAAGGCTGTGCCCGGGGTGGGGGCAGGAATTGGAGGGCCTGATGGGGGAAGAGGGTGGGCTAGAAATGGCGGGGATATAATTGGAGAAGATGGATGGGCACGCCCAGGCTGCAGCCCCATTAATTTAGCATCCGGACAGCTAACAAGCAGAAGCAGCGTGTCTCCTGCCGCCTAATTATTTTAGGTAATGGAAATGCTTAATGTTGTGTGAATGCAGCCAGCCTCAGAGCAGACAGCTCCCCCGGTTGGGACTGAGGAAGGGAGCTCCCTCCATTCCTAGTTAATGGTAGGGAGGGAAGGAGAGGCACTCTGTGACTCACTCCCACCTCTCAGGTTTCAGATGCTGGTCCCACAGGCCTTGCTGCACCCGCAAAGAACACCCCTGTCCCTAGACAGGTCCACATTAGGGCCTTCTCAGCCCAGATCTGGCAACCCTGCTCCCTGAAGAGCATCCCCCTGTGCCTGTGCCTGCATTGCTCTGAGCACATAGATGTCTACCCTTGGGGGCTTCAAGTTGTGTGTTGGAGGGAGGGACACCCTGAGCATTGGCCATTCATCAGAATGAAGTGTGGTCTCCAAGGGAGAAGGAGCTACTGCCATGGACAGATTATCTTCCTGTTCTGGAATCTTCATGGCCTGGGAAAGTATTGCTGGGGCCAGCATCTCCTAGAGCATGCTTGGTGCAGCCTGGTGGTTAGGTTTTGATACATTGCTTAACAGCTGCATAACTTTGGACAAGTTTCTTAACATCCCTGAGCCTCAGTTGTATTTCTTCTAAAATAAAGATACTATAAGTGTATTGGAGGATTATTAGATAGGACTGAGTAAACTCATTCCCCTCAGGTACTCAGACCAGACCTAGCACATGGAAGGCACACATCCAATAAACAGTAGCTGCTGTTATAACTCAGTAACTGGACCCAAGAGCTAGTTTGGGCAGAGAAGAGCCAGTGTATACCCTGCAGCCTCGTTTACGGTATCTACGACACCCTGAACACTACTTCCTATGTCTGTATTGAGCTTGGTAAGGAAGACTCTGTTCCCAGACTTCCAAGTTAGGTTCTCTAGAGCCTTGCCATGGCCTTGGCTGCTCCTTTACTCTTCCCCCATAAGGCTGGGGGCAGAGGGATTGCAGTTCTTAGATTCTGCATTATAAAACCAGAGGAACCTTACAGTCATCCAATTCAAACTTCTTATTTTACACGTGAGAAAACCTAGGGCCCAAGAGGTGAAATGATGGCTTATCCCAGTTTACAGAGTCAGCAGCACAGCCAGCTGAGAACTCAGGCCTCTGGACTTCTAAGCCACGAAGGCCTCTTCTGCTGCCCTTCACCACACTAATGGCCTCCTTTCCATGCCCTGCAGGTATCTTGGAGATGGCCGCTTCCATCTGGAGTCTGTCATGATTGCCAACCCCAATATCCCTGCTTACCGGTATGCTCTGGGCTGGGCTGCCCAGCTGGTGAGGCATGAGATTTCCTACCCCTGAGGTCCTCAATAGGCTGCAGCCTCGTTCCCTGACCACTAAACAGCCCCTAGTCCTAAAGATCTGAGGCACTCAGGTATGGATCTGGGCATTAGACCCAGGACTGCTCTTATCCACCCATCTCCTGGGATTTACACTGAGATCCTAAAACCATCCCCGACTCTCATCTGCTCCATTTGTGGGACTGATCTTCCAATGGCAATCCTGCTCTTGTTTCTGTTCCTAATTACCTACATAGGGCCTGAAATTTCAGGATCCCAAGGGACTGAGTCAGGAGCCATGTATATAGTAGGAGTCCTGAGAGACTGTCACAGTGACCCTGAAATCTTCTTTTCCAGGTATGACCCGTACAGCAAAGTCCTGTCCAGAGAGTACTATGACCACAAGTGCATGCAGGCTGCCCGCCAAGAAGCCATAGCCACTGCTTGCTCAGCTAAATCCTGGGGCCTTATTCTGGGCACTTTGGGCCGCCAGGGCAGTCCCAAGATCTTGGAGGTCAGAAGGTTCAGGACAGCCTCTGGAGGAGGGAACTGGCTAGAAACCCAGCTGGGAAAATCAGTAGGCCGAGGGATTTAGCTTTGGCTGCCTGTATGGTGACCCCAGCTCTGCCTCCCTCTCGCAACAGCACCTGGAGTCTCGACTTCGAGCCTTGGGACTTCCCTTTGTAAGGCTGCTGCTCTCTGAGATCTTCCCCAGCAAGCTTAGCCTGCTTCCTGAGGTGGATGTGTAAGTTTCCTCACCTAACTAGAGACTCCAGCTAAAAGTTGCTCAGAAACTGAGTCCTGCCCAGCACATACTGAAGGCTGGAATCATTGGGAATTGTTTCACGATCATGAAATTTTAATGTTTACAGAGCGTTACCCAGCAGGGGTTGCCCTTGGCTATGGGTCATACCTGCTTTGTCTAGCTTTGGGGCTCAGAAGCAATGGCAACATCACAGTTCTTGTAAGATGAGTTTGAGGTGTGGTTGACACCTGCACTGTCCCAGGCACTAAATTTGGTTTTGGGGATACTGTCACCAGTAAGCTGCCCTTGAAAGCCAAGTTAATGGAGGAAACAGGAAAAAACAAGCAACAATATAGTATTGTAAACAGCAGTAGACAATCTTTACTTGAGGATTAATAAATCCTATTCATTAATGGGTATGCTGGGGACACTGTCATGTTCTTTAGCATGCTGCCTAGGAGAGGGGGAGACCCCACTGAGGGTCTGACCTGGCTTCCCTTCCCAGGTGGGTGCAAGTGGCATGTCCACGTCTCTCCATTGATTGGGGCACAGCCTTTGCCAAGCCGCTGCTGACACCCTATGAGGTAACACCAAGTTTTGAAAATCCCTGGGAGAGTGGGCTTTCAAGGGAGAGGTCTGAAGTGAAGTGGGTGGGTAGGCAGCATTTAGTTATGTTCATGGGTTCTGAAGTCAGACTGTTTTGAACCCCCCAGCTGAGCCATTTCCTAGCTGTGTGGCCTTTGGCAAGTCCCTTAACTTCTCTGAGACACACGTTTCCCTTATATGGTGTGGGGATAATACACCCTTTATAGGCCGTTGTGAGGATTGGAATTCAATAATCCATGAGCAGAAAAATATTGACAAATGTTATTGTCCGGTTTTCCTCCCCTAGGCGGCTGTGGCCCTAAGGGACATTTCCTGGCAGCAGCCCTATCCGATGGACTTCTACGCCGGCAGCTCCTTGGGGCCGTGGACCGTGAACCACGGGTGGAACCGACGCCCCCAGCCCCCTGGTCGACCCACTCTAGAGAAGGTAGGCGGGGACTTCTGGAAGGGAGGAGAGACAGCCCCTGAGCGCGGCGGCCTTAGCACTGGTTCCTCCCTGGTGACATGAGCCAAGGCCGCCGCCCGGCGGCCACGATGGAAAATGAACCGGAGTGGAGGATGTCGCGGGAGCAAGACCCTGACCAAAGTCTGCGACCTCAGGTGCCGGAGAGGTCCACGCAGCACCCTCCAGCTGTGTCTTGTGAGGACTGCAGCTGCAAAAATGAGAAGGCGGCGCCCCTTGTTCCGGGAGACGCTCCATAGTCACCGGTACTGTATTCGTCCCTGCTCTGCTTGCGCCCCACCCCTCCCAGCGGACATGGGAACGCCCTCGCGCTCTGAGGCCCGCCTTGGGGGTGTTGCCGACGTTTGGTTCCTCCCTTGTGTATTCCACTTCCGCTCGGGGAAGGGCCGCTTCCGGCAGCGTCTTGTCGGGTATTATGGCCGCGCGGCGGCCTTTGAGGGTCTTGTGCCTGGCGGGCTTCCGGCAGAGCGAACGGGGCTTCCGCGAGAAGACTGGAGCGCTAAGGAAGGCGCTGCGGGGCCGCGCGGAGCTCGTGTGCCTCAGCGGGCCGCACCTGGTCCCCGACGCGGCGGGCCCCAAGGGCGCCGGGTCAGACTCCGGTGAGACGAGCCTGCTTCGGAACGCAGTATCTTCTTGCTTCGCTCCCTTAACACTCCTCAACATACCCCCACCCCGTGACCTCTCCTCATTCCGTCCACCTAGCCCTCACCCTTCATTTCTCCCATCCCAGCCCCTCTTGCTCGCACCCAGGCTTCCACCTTCGTCTTCCTCCTGTGTCCATCTCCAAGTCAGGCCAATCCATTCCCCACCTCATTTCCCCCAGACTTTGTCTCCTCAATCCCCTCTCTTTTCCTGTCACCCCAAACCCTCCTTTTCTCATTTCTTTCCTCCCTGGAGTTCCCTTTGCCCTAATCTCATCTTTTCCTCCATATTGCTATAGGATTCTGCCCTCCGGAGGAGCAGCCTCGAGGCTGGTGGTTTTCAGAGCAAGAGGCAGACGTCTTCTCCGCACTGGAAGAGCCCACAGTGTGCAGGGGTCTGGAAGAAGCCCTGGGAACAGTAGCACAGGCATTGAACAAGCTAGGGCCTTTTGACGGGCTCCTTGGCTTCAGCCAAGGAGCTGCGCTGGCAGCCCTTGTGTGTGCCCTGGGCCAGGCTGGGGATCCTCGCTTCCCTTTGCTACGGTTTATCATCCTGGTATCTGGTTTCTGTCCCCGGGGCCTTGGGCTCAAGGAACCCATCCTGCGGGGCCCCTTATCACTGCCTTCACTCCATGTTTTCGGGGACACTGACCAAGTCATCCCTTCTCAGGAGAGCATGCAACTAGCTGGACGATTCCCTGGAGCCATCACTCTCACCCACTCTGGTGGCCACTTCATTCCAGCAGCTGCACCCCAGCGCCAGGCCTACCTCAAGTTCTTGGACCAATTTGCAGAGTGAAAGATCAACAAACATCTCTGCCCCTAAAATTCCCCCCTTGGGGCAGCCTCTGATTTTTATGCTTTCCTGGGACCTTCACTGCTATTAGTGCTCCTCACCTCAACCATTCAGAGACAACTATCAATTCTCAGGACTCAAATTATATATGAGCCCTGCTCTGTACTTGAGAAAAGGAGAGCAGAGGCCTTGATGGACTTTGGCCTTGACTTGTGATACTCAAACATGAAAAAGGTTAGAGTCCTGGATGAGAGGAAGGTAATGGGAAAAGCAGAGGTGGCACCACTGTGACTGCCACACAGTAAAGCGGTGATTTGGATGTTGAGCATCTTTTGCCTGGTACACACAGAAAAACACATTTTATAATGCAAGTCTGGTTTCTGGGCCATGCACACAGCCGCCTGGCAGCAGCAAGCAGAGAGATGTTTCCGGTTGTGAGCCCTAGGTCAAGCTCATATGTGCACACATTTTTGGTGGAAGTTTTGAGTCTCAGATGGAAGGAATGGAGGACTTGGTGGCTGAATCAGGGAAGAATTTACATCTGAGAAGTTTGGGAAGAGATCATCTGGCAAGGCTCTGCCTGGGCCACAGTAATTTTAGACTTTTTCCATCTGGATCACTGAGAGTTATGTGCTGGTCTTCCCTCAAACCTTGGCTATGTTTTCTGCTTCTTCATAAGTGTTCTTACACCTCTTACCTATGAGCTTAAAGGATGGGATGATGCCAGACCATGGGTGGAGGCCAAAGAGTGCAAAATAAACTGCCTCTTCTTGACCCCATCTGCAGTGTTTCTGAGACTGATGCTACTCTGTAGTGACTACAGCTAAGACCTAATAAGCAGTCCATCTGGTTTGCCCTTGTCGAGTGCAGTTAGTTGTTCCTAGATACTTTACTACCCGCTGTAACCATTTCCCCCCAATTCTAGTGCTCCCCACCCCTCCACGCCACCATATATACACACATACGACTTTCCGACTTCTTTCCTGCCTGAGCAAGACAAACCTGTTCCTTTTCTGAAGACCACAGTTCTGTCTAGCTCTCAGCCACAATTGCCAGGAGTCTAAGCAACTGAGCAAGAATTAGGGTTTGGGGACATGGCCCAAATACTCTAGCCCATCCTTCTGATGACCAGACTGATAACCCAATGTTCTAAGTTTCTCACTACAGACAGAAGCTTCCCAAGACTAAACATACACACACACACAATATAAAAAACAATGAACTACCCACCCAGAGAGTCACTACTGGGATTAGAACCTTTAGGTGTGAAGGGGTATCCTTTGGGAGTGATGGGGATGGTTCTCCCTTGCTACAGTTGGCCTCTGCCTTGTTCTTGGTGTTTTAAGGGATCTCTCTGAAAAAGGAGAAATTTCACAGAAATTTTCCACAGAAAAATTCAGATTTCTGGCTTTTTGGGAAATAATTTATGGATCTGCAGTTCAGGATTCACATGCCCTCATGGCAATCATAGGCTGCTTCCTTTAGCAAGGTCCCAAGAGGTGAAAATGATGACTTGATGCTGCTACTTGAGATTACTGTGAGGAAGCGAGGGGGGGGGGGTGGTTAAAATTAGAAGAGGGGCCAGGTGTGGTGGTTCATGCCTGTAATCCCAACACTTTGGGAGGTAGAGGCCAGAACACTGCTTGACCCCAAGGGCTCAAGACCAGCCTAAGTGACTTGGTGAGACCTCATATATACAATTTTTTAAAAAATTGCCAGGCACAGTGGCTCACACCTGTAATCCCAGCACTTTGGGAAGTGGATTGCTTGTGTCCAGGAGTTTTAGAACAGCCCTGGCAATTTGGCGAGACTGCATCTCTACAATAATCAAAAAGTAAGCTGGGTGTGGTGGTGAGAGCGTGTAGTTCCAGCTACTTGGAAGGCTGAGGCAGGATCACCTGAGCCCAGCAGGTTGAGGCTGTGGTGGCTGTGACTGTGCCACCCACTCCAACCTGGGTGACAAAGTGAGACTCTAAGAAAAAAATTAGAAGAGGGGTGAGAGTGGGTGAGGCAAAGCACTCCTCCTGAGAATCTCAGAATGCCCAAGCTAGAAGGAAACAGATCATGTAGTTCACTGGTTCCTGACCAGCAGAATATGTCACCTTCCTTCATGTCCTCCAGTAATGAGAGAGAATCTTGGGGGTTTATGCTTGCCTTCATGCACAGATTCTATGGACCACTTGCATCAGGATCATCTGTTAAAACTTAAATTCCTGAGGTCAACTCCAGATGTACAGAGTCAGAATCGCTCGGACTCAGGAGTCTGCATTTTAACAAACCACCCCTGGTTATTCCTATGAGAGGTATTATTTGAAAATCACTGCCCTAGGGGGTAAGAATAAAACTGTCTGGTAAGTGTGTGTTATTTGGGGGAAAAAAAGCCCCCACTGTGATTCTCATGCTCACCAGGGAAGGGGAGCAAACTCCCCAGAAGAATTGTCAATCTAACATTTTCAATTTATAGCTAAGGAAAATGAAGCCCAGAGGATAGAAATAGGAATAACATTTATTGAGTACTGACTGTATGCCAGACATTGTGATAAGCAAAAGCTTTAATGTTGCCTAATTTAATCTCACAACTTCATGAGGGAGGTATTACTATGGACTCAGTTTTATAACTGAGGAAACAGGCATAGAGAGGCGAATTGCCCAAAGTTGGGTTCACATGCAATAACTCATATTCCTGACTTTTAGTAGTGGTGTTTTTGTTTTGTTTTTTGTCAGAGTCTCACTCTATTACCCAGGCAGGAGTGCAGTGGCAGCTCACGGCCACTGCAGCTCTACCTGTTCAGCTCAGGCAGTCCTTCTGCCTCAGCCTTCCAAGTAGTCGGAACTACAGGCGTGCCACCATGCCCAGCTAACTTTTTTTTTTTTTTGAGTTGGAGTCTCACTCTGTTGCCCAAGCTGGAGTGTGGTGGCACGCTGATGGCCACTGCAGCCTAGATCTACTGGGCTCAGGTGATCCTTCTGCCTCAGTCTTCCATGTAGCTGGAACTACAGGCATGAGCTACCCTGCCCAGCTTATTTTTAAATTTATTTTAGAGGCAAAGTCTCACCAAGTTGCCCAGGCTGGTCTTGAACCCCTGAGTTTAGGCAATCCTCTCGCCCCAGCCTCGCAAAAGTGCTGGGATTACAAGTTTGAGCCACTGTGGCCAGTCTTAATTTTTTGATGTATTGTAGAGACAAAGTCTTGCCAAGTTGACCAGGCTGGTCTCAAACCCCTGGGCTCAAGCAATCTTCTCGCCTCAGCTTTCCAAAGTGCTGGGATTATAGGCATGAGACACTGTGCCCAACCCAACTTTTAGTAGTAATTGTTTTTTTTTTTTTTTTGATGCACATTAGAAGGCGAACAGAAAACCACTTACTACTTGTGCTATATGTCCTGCCTGGGCCTCACCTTCCTAATCCATAAAATGTTTGGGGAGGGGCACACAAAGTGATGTCTAAGATAATAAACAACTCTAACATTGTACAGTCAGTCCTCTGGTTCTTTTTCCTCTGGCCACATTCTCTAAATGGGTTCAAACTGCAAAATACTTGACCGCTTCTTTTCAAAATATCCCTACCATTTCTTTTTTACCTCTGACTCCACCTTGGATTTCTAGGAGAGAGAGTCCTTTAGCAACAAACCTGTTAGCCACAGGCTGGGAGCCTCTTCTCAGGGAGATATACCTCCCTCTCCTGTTCATTTTGCCTAACCCCCAACACCACCCCCTCACAAACACAAAGTAGCCTAACAGAATACTTGAGATTGAAATAGCATTGTTTTCAGATTTTTACTTACATGATCCTGTTTGATCCTCACAACACACCTGCTGAGGAGGAGGATTATCCCATTTTACGGAAAGCTCAGAAAGAGAACATGGCCCCTTCCTTAGCTAACAGCCAGTTGATGATGAAACCAGGTTGTCTCTCCTGCTTCAGAGCACTGCTCCCACCTACACACACTACAATCTGCCTATGGATGTCCAGAATCAAGCACATTTTAATATGTGAGACCTCAGGGTCCTGGGGGAGGTGGGGTAGGGCAGCATGTGAGTGATGATTAGTTGGGAAACCATCACCACTTGCCTTGGATGTAGGGGAAAAGGAGAGAGTGTGAAGAGGTAAAGAAAAATGGGATTAATGGGTTACATTAGCCATTCCCAACACTATCCTTAGGGAAGTCCCACACCTGTTATTCCACATCCAGCCCCTGCAGTGGGTGATGTTGGCAGTGGCAGGAGATATACACATTGTTTTCAAAGGGGTCGTTGCTCACGCTTCACTGGCACAACAGGATTTCAGCTCTGTGGTAGTCAATCCTCTTTAAAGCGAATTTGAGAAACTGTCTCCAATTGGAATCCTACACGGAGAGATAGACTGAGATGAGAATGCTGATTTGTTCAGACAATGCTTTAGGGACCAGGTTAACTTTCCAAGCTCAGACTTCCCGAGGATTGGGGACCCTTCACATCCTCCTGGCTCAGAGGGAGAAAGTGGGAGGGGAGTGAGGAGAAGTTGTGACTCTATCAGGAAACGGTTTCAAGAATTTACTCTTCGCCCTCTGCCTACTCAGCTTGGAAGAATGGGGCTGTGGCGCATTTAAGAAAACTTTCCTCCTTCAGTCCCCAGGAGGCAAACATCCTTCGGTGCCTCCTGGCCCCAGCAGCTTCCCTCTCACCGAGGTAAAAAGAACCCAAATCCCCGGACGACCCCTTCTCTTGCCATGCCCTGGCTGGAATACCTTGCTGGGACAACAGGACAGTGACTGAGGCTGACCGTCAGGCACACTCCGCAGACCGTGCTTCCTTCTCTGCCTCTGTGGACTCGCAGCTGTCAGACCCGGGAGGGCCCGCCTCCCCGCGCAGCAGCTCCTGCCACCCCCGCGGACCCATCCGATCCGCCGCCCCCGCCTCCTCCTGCTCTGCGTCTCCCCTCCCGCGGCGGGCAGGGCGCGGCGTGGAGCGGCGCGTGGGCGTGCTGCGGGGCGACCATGGCTGTAGACTGTTACCTTCAGTTCCCACAGTAACAATCGAAAGCCACGGTTGCCCTGGAGACGCGGGGGCGGGGCGCGCGCTGACAGCAGCGCGGCTGCTCCGGGCAGGCTGACGTCAAGATCGCGAAGCGGGGGAGGGGGG
>CAUYQG010217510.1:0-18712 GCA_963574415.1 Tarsius wallacei
TAAATCAAAAATGAGCCGGGCGTGGTAGCACGCTGCTGTAATTCCAGCTACTTGGAAGGCTGAGGCGGAAGGATCGCTGGAGCCCAGCAGGTCGAGGCTGCAGTGGCCAGGAGCGGCCACTGCACTCCAGTCTGGGTGACAGAGTGAGACTCCAACTCAAAAAAAAAAAAAAAGCAGAGAGAGAGAGCCAGGCATGGTGGCTCCCACCTATAATCCCAGCACTTTGGGAAGCTAAGGCGAAAGAAAGCACTGCCTGAACCCAAGAGTTGGAGACCAGTCTGGGCAACATAGAGAGATCTCGTCTTTACAAAAAATCAAAAATTATCTAGGAGTGGTGGTGTGCACCTATAGTCCTAGCTACTCTGGAGACTGAGGTAGAAGGCTTGCCTGAGCTCAGTGGGTTAAGGCTACAGTGAGCTGTGATCATGCCACTGCACTCCAGCCTGGGCAACAGAGTGAGACTCTGACTCTGACTCAAACAACAATAATGTGGTTAAAGAGGATAATGAACAAGAAAGCATCTCAAAAGAAAATGGAGCTGGGACCCTGGAGTACAGTGGAAAAGGATATTCCTCCTGGATCCAGCAGAATCTGACATTTGCTAGAGATCTGATATTTGCTATGATATGCTTAGAGCAGAGATTCAGTCTTTTCTCCCCACTCTTTTCTTTCCCACATGGAAGTTTTATTTTGTTCTTTCCCTACTGTTGTGTATGGGATATCGCGGGAGATTTTTAGTGTACAGATGACTGGACTGTGAGGATTCCCATTAGGACGAAATGGGGGAAGCTGTGTATCAGCGAGGGACTCTGGGTTGTGCGATGGTGTAGTCCTGGGTTGAGACTTCGGAATGGTCTCCCTTGGAAAGGGAGTATACTCTGTGTTTGCAAGGATGGAGAGCCAGAAGAATGGACTGTGGTGGTCGCTGCTTTCTTTCTGCCCCATTTAACCATTCCCCTTCTCTTCTTTACTGGTAGAACCCTGAACTTGTTGGGGGAAACAATGTGCCCAGCTTAAAAAATTACATTTCCCTACCTCCTTGCAACTGGGGGTGACGTCCAGTTTTTTGGTCAGTGAGACATAAGCAACACTTAGCCAAGACTTTCTGGAAAAGCTGTTTTCTGGGTATAGGTGCCACCCACCCCCCATGTTCTTTTCTCTCTTTGCCAGAACCAGATGGAAACTTGAATCGTCAGGAAAGGATAAAGAGCATCAGAAATGGGAAATATGTGAGTATGTATTAAATACTACTTTTGTCTCTTACTCTCTTTAAAATGCGTGCAACTGTTTAGAAATAATGTGGGAGGCTTCCTTTTTATGCTCTGAAACATTTTAAGTAGCTTTGAAAGTTTGGTAAATTCTCCTGTGAATCCATCTGGGCCTTGTGATTTGTTAAACAGTAATTCATGGCCGGGTGCGATGCAAGAGGACTGACTGAGCCCAGAAGTTCGAGACCAGCCTGGGCAACCTGGCAAGACCTCATCTCTACGATAAGTCAAAAAAATTAGCCAGGCTCAGTGGTACACGCCTATAGTCCCAGCTACTTGGAAGGCTGAGGTGGAAGGATTGCCTGAGCCCAGCAGGTTGAGACGACATGACCATGCCACTGCACTCCATCCTGGGCTACAGAGTGAGACCTTGATTAATAGTAATGATAAGAATAATAATAAGCAGTAGTAGTAGTAGAAGTAGTAGTGGTAGTAGTGGTGGTGGTAGTAGTAGCAGTTTGTTAATCTGTTCAAGCTTTCTGTGTTTACTGGGGTCAGTTCTGGTAAATCACATTTTTGTAGGAAATTATTTGTTTAATCTAGGTTTTCAATGGTGTTTATCTAGCCTTGAGAAAGTAGCATCTTAGGAATTGTAAATTTTCTTTTGTTTTGACGGTCATGTCCTCCTTGCCATTTCTCAACTTGTTTATTTATGCCCTTTTCCTTTTTTAAAAATTTTCTGAGTGCATAAGAGTTACACATATTTATGAGGTACATGTAATATTTTAATAAAAGCATATAATGCATAATGGCCAAATCTGGGTAACTGGGAAATCTATCATCTCACAATTTATCAACTCTGTTGAGAACACATCCTCTTGTTTTTGGTTGGGTTAGCCAGTGATTTGTCTATTGATTGATTTTTCTCCTAATGAGCAGCAACTAGATGAGTTTATTCTTTTTAGATTTTTTTCTGTTTTCTTGGGTTTTTTGACTGTTTCTCTCTGTTTTCTTGGTTCTTTTTTTTTTTTAAGCCAGAGTCTCACTCTGTCACCCGGGCTGGAGTGCAGTGGCACACTCACGGCCACCGCAGCCTCAACCTGCTGGGTTCAGGTGATCCTTTCGCCTCAGCCTTGGAAGTAACTGGAACCACAGGCATGCGCCACTACGCCCAGCTAATTTTTGTATTAATTGTAGAGACGAGGTCTCACCAAGTTGCCTGGGCTGGTCTTGAATCCATGAGCTCAGGCAATCCTCTCACCTCTGTTCTGGGATTATAGATGTGAGCCACAACACCCGACCTGGTCCATTTTTAATTCAGATAGAATCACATTTAACAATCAAGGCCATATGGCTTATAAATTCTGAGCTGGGTTTTGGACTCAGATGGATCATTCATTGTCCGTAGTCATTAAAAGAATGTTTTTGGCGCTTTGCAGACACCGCCGCCTTAAGCCCTTTTCCCATCAGCCATGGTCAACCCCACAGCTGTTTCCAGACAAAGTTCCAAAGACAGCAGAAAACTTTCGTGCTCTGAGCACTGGAGAGAAAGGATTTGGTTACAAGGGTTCCTGCTTTCACAGAATTATTCCAGGATTTATGTGCCAGGGTGGTGACTTTACACGCCATAATGGCACTGGCGGCAAGCCCATCTATGGGGAGAAATTTGATGATGAAAACTTCATCTTGAGGCATACAGGTCCTGGCATCTTGTCCATGGCAAATGCTGGACCCAACACAAACGGTTCCCAGTTTTCCACCTGCACTACTAAGACGGAATGATTGGATGGCAAGCATGTGGTTTTTGGCAAGGTGAAAGAGGGCATGAATGTTGTGCAAGCCATGGAAGGTTTTGGGTCCAAGAATGGCAAGACCAGCAAGAAGATCACCATTGCTGACTGTGGACAACTCTAATAAATTTGACTAATTTTATCTTAAACTACAAGATCATTCCTTCTGTAGCTCAGGAGAGCACCCCCTCCATCCCATTTGCTCATAGTATCCCTGTAATCTTTGTGCTCTCGCTACAATTCTTCGGTTCCATATTTTCCTTATTCCCTTCCATGTCTAGTTGGATTACAGAAAAATAAAAACTAAATAACAAAAAAAAAAAGAATGTTTTTGATCCAGGACCAGATAAAGAGAAGTGACACAAAGAATTTGTTGTTATTGATTTTCTAGTATAACTTAAATTTTATTAATTAATATGTCTTTCTGGGCATGGTGGCGCCCACCCATAATCCCAGCATTTGGGAGGCCAAGGCGGGAGGATCACTTGAGCCCAGGAGTTCAAGACCAGCCGAGGCAACACAATGAGACCTCATCTCTACAAAATGTCAAAAAATTAGCTGGGTGTGGTGGCAAGCACCTGTATTTCCAGCTAGTCAGAGGCCGAGGTGGGAAGATTGCCTGAGTTCAGAAAGTCGAGGTTGCGGTGAGCCATGATCCAGCCACTGCACTCTAGCCTGGGTGACAGAGTGAGATACCAACTAAAAAAATCAAAGTCAGCCGGGCTCAGTGGCTCAGCCTGTAATCCCGTGTCTTGGGAGGCTGAGGTGAGTGGATTGCCTGAGCCCAGAGGTTTGAGACCCGCCTGGGAAACTTGGTGAGACCTCATCTCTACAATAAATCAAAAAATTAGCCAGGCGTGGTAGCACGCGCCTGTAATTCCAGCTACTTGGAAGGCTGAGGCGGAAAGATCACCGGAGCCCCAGCAGGTTGAGGCTGCGGTGGCCGGGAGCAGCCACTGCACTCCAGTCTGGGTGACAGAGTGAGACTCCAACTCAAAAAAAAAAAATGTTTTTTAATTAAATTATTTATTTATTTTTTATGTAGAGACGCGGTCTCACCAAGTTGCCTGGTGTGGTCTCGAACATGCAATCCTTCCGCCTTAGCCTTCCAAGTAACTGGAACTATGGGCGTGCGCTACCATGCCTGGCTGATTTTTTGATTTATTGTAGAGATGAAGTCTCACCAATTTGCCCAGTCTGGTCTCAAATCCCTGAGCTCAGGCAATCCTCTCACCTCGGCCTCCCAAAGTGCTGGGATTACAGGCTTGGTTCTCCATGCCTGACCTGCTTTCTTTTTTCTAACTTTTTAGTTGATGTTTAATTTTATTGATACAGGTATTTGACATAACACATTTTCTCCTGACAATTGCTTTTACCATATCTCATAGATTCAGATAAGCTGTGTTTTCATTATTGCTATTTCATGAAATCCTGCAGTTTTGGTTTGTGTTACCCTGTTGACCCAAGAGTTGCTTAATTGAGTTCTTAAAAATTTCTATACTGAATGCAAGGTTATTTCATATGCTGATTATTCCATTTATATTATTTTATCTTCAGGTCCCACAAGAGAATTCTACATAAAAATATACATTTGGAAAAAAATTTCTAGTTGGAGACTGGGCATGGTAGCTCATGCCTATAATCCCAGGGCAACAATGCAAGACATCAGCTAAAAAAAAAAGTTTCTAGTTGGAAAGGTCTTTTTACTTTTAATTTTGCTATTAATTTTTTTTTTTTTTTTTTGGTAGAGACAAGGTCTTGCTATGTTGCCCATGCTGATCTCAAACTCCTGGGCTCAGGCAATCTCTCACCTCAATCTCCCAAAGTGCTGGGATCATAGGCATGAGCCACCACGCCCGGCCGCCATTGCTATTTTTAAAGTCATTGAGGTTTTCTTTGTGACCTAATATATCACCAGCTTTTTTTTTTTTTTTAGTAGGACTCTCACTCTGTTGCCCAGGCTGGAATGCAGTGGGATACTCACAGCCACTGCAGCCTTGACCTGCTGGGCTCAGGCGATCTGTCTGCCTCAGCCTTCCACGCAGCTGGAACCACAGGTGCATGCCACCACACCCAGCTGATACTTTGATTTATTGTAGAGATGAGGTCTTGCCAAGGTGCCCAGGTTAGTCTGAAACCCCTGGACTCAGGCAATCCTCTCATCTCTGCCTTCCAAAGTGCTGGGATTACAGGTGTGAGCCACGGTGCCTGGTACTATTGCTATTTTTAAAGTCATCGAGGTTTTTTTGTGTATGACCTAATATATCATCAGCATTCACAAATGTTCCTTTCAAGTACCTGGTAGTCAATGCTCTGATCCACCAGGTCTCAGACCTGTCCTCAGTGTTTCCTGTCCAGGAGAGGCTCCTCTCTCCTGGGCAATCCTGGCTGATGCCACCTGTATGTGCCTCTCTAGGACCTAGCTGCACTTAACTCTGGTCTACCCAGTCTCGTGTACTCCCAATTTAGAGGCTCCAGAGCTGACTCTGCTGGTTTCAGATATTTATCTCCCTATTTACATGTAAATTGAAGTTTGAGGTATTCTGTCTCCTAGTGATGCTGCAGGTGAGGGCTGGGGTGCTTTAATTTGCTTCATTGTTGATCTGTGTGGGTTTGAAGGATTGTGAAGGAATTTAGCATCTGTCATTTGTTACAGAAATCAGGAAGCTTTGTGCTTTTTTTTTTTTTTTCCCCGAGTTGGAGTCTCACTCTTGTCACCCAGGCTGGAGGCAGTGGCACGCTTATGGCCACCGCAGCCTCGACCTGCTGGGCTTAGGCAATCCTTCTGCCTCAGTCTTCCAAGTAGCTGGAACTACAGACGCACGCCACCATGCCCGGCTAGTTTTTGTGATTTATTGTAAAGAACAAGTTCTCATCAAGTTGCTCAGGCTGGTCTCGAACCCTTGGGCTCAGGCAATCCTCTCGCCTGGGCCTCCCAAAGTGCTGGGATTACAGGCTGAGCCACTGCGCCCAGCCAGCTTTGTGCTTTCTTGTTACATCTTTGCTGCTTTTTCTTCCTTCCCGTCTTCCATTAGTTTAATCGAATTTTCTTTTTTGCCTTTCCCATCTGAAGTCACAGTTTCATTTCTGTTCTCTTAATTGGAACCCTTAAAAATGTAGCATGGGCCGGGCATGGAGGCTCAAGCCTATAACCCCAGCACTTGGGGAGGCCGAGGTGAGAGAACTGCCTGAGCCCGTAGGTTCAAGACCAGCCTGGGCAATGTGTATTGTAGAGACCTCATCTCTACAATAAATCAAAAAATTAGCTGGGCATGGTAGCACGCGCCTGTAGTTCCAACTTCTTGGAAGGCTGATTTGGAGGGATCGCCTGGGCCAGCAGGTCGATCAAGGCTGCGGTGGCCGGGAGCATGCCACTGCACTCCAGCCTAGGTGACAGAGTGAGATTCCAACTCAAAAAAAAAATGTGCCTGAGCCCGCGGGTTCGAGACCCACCTGGGCAACTTGGTGAGACCTCATCTCTACAATAAATCAAAAATTAGCCGGGCATGGTAGCGCGCGCCTGTAGTTCCAGCTACTTGGAAGGCTGAGGTGGAAGGATCACCAGAGCCCAGCAGATCGAGGCTGCGGTGGCCGGGAGCGGCTACTGCCCTCCAGTCTGGGCGACAGTGAGACTCCAACTCAAAAACAAACAAACAAACAAAATGTAGCATGTACATTTAGCTTAGCAAAGTCTTAAGTTAATCAGGGCTGGGTACTATGGCTCATGCCTGTAATTGCAGTGCTTTGGGAGGCTGAGGTAGGAGGATCACTTGAGGCCAGGAGTTCAAGACCACCCAGGGAACATAGCAAGACCTGTCTCCTCAAAAATATTTAAAAACTAGCCAGATATGTTGTCTCACACCTGTAGTTGCAGCTACTCAGAAGGGTGAAACAAGAGGATCCTTTGAGATTAGGAGTTAGGCTGCAATGAGCTATGACTATGCCACTGCACTCCAGTCAGGGCAACAGAGCAAGATCCTGTCTCCGAAAATAATAATCATAAAGTTAATAAAGATCACTATCTTGCCAGGCTCAGTGGCTCATGCTTGTAATCCCAGCACTTTGGGAGATGGAGGTGAGAGGACTGCCTGAGCCCAGAGGTTCAAGACCAGCCTGAGCAACTTGGTAAGACCTTGTCACTACAATAAATCAAAAAATTAGGCAGGCGTGGTGGCGCATACCTGTACTTCCAGCTACTTGGAAGGCTGAGGCTGAAGGATTGTCTGAGCCTGGCAGATTGAGGCTGCAGTAGCTGTGATCATACCACTGCACTCCAGCCTGGGCAACAGAGTGAGACTTCAAATCAAAAACAAAAAAACACTATCTTCCTTTCCAATAATACAAAGACCTTAGACTGCTTTAACTCTCATCATCTATCTCTCATAGTATTATTCATTCAAAAAACATTTTTTGAGCTGGTTATGGTGGCTCATGTCTATTATCCTAGCACTTTGGGGGATGGAGGCGAGATGATTGCCTGAGCCCACAGGTTCGAGACCAGCCTGGGCACCTTGGCAAGACCTCGTCCCTCCAATAAATCCAAAAATTAGCTGGGCATGGTGGCACACACCTGTAGTTACAGCTACTTGGAAGGCTGAGGCGGAAGGATCACCTGAGTCCAGCAGGTTGAGGCTGCGGTGGCCATGAGCGTGCCACTGCCCTCCAGCCTGGGGTGAGAGAGTGAGACTCCAAGTGAAAAAAAAATTTTTTGATTGCTACTACATGCCAGGCTGATACAGTAATGAACAAAAGAAAAGAAGGAGGGACTCCTGTTCATTTGGATTTACATTATAGTGGGAGAGACAAACAAGATAAAAATTAAAATCTGGGGCCCAGACGTGGTGGCTCATGGCTATAATCCCCGCACTTTGTGTAGCCAAGGCAGGAGAATCACCTGAGCCCAGGAGTTCATAGTGAGACCTCACCACTGCAAAAAAGTCAAAAAATTAGCCCAGCCTTGTGGTGTGCCACTATAGTCCCAGCTACTCGGGAGACTAAGGCAGAAGAATCACCTGAACTCAGGAGGTTGAGGCTGCAGTGAGTGGTGATCGTGCCACTGTACTGCAGCCTGGGCAACAGAGTGAGACTCTGAATAGAATCGAATAGTATAGAATAGAATAGAATAGAATAGAATATTAAAACCTGTGGCGTGAAAGCAGCAGCACCAGGTTCAAGATGGAGGCCAGCAAGAGGCTGAAGAAGGAGTTTGAAGAAATCTACAAATGTGGAATGAAAAACTTCCGTACCATCCAGGTTGATAAAGCTCTTGTATTGACTTGGCAAGGGCTTATAGTTCCTGACAACCCTCCATATGATAAGGAAGACTTCAGAATCGAAATCAACTTTCCAGCAGAGTACTCATTCAAACCACCAAAGAACTATCACCCAAGCATCAATGAAAGGGGGTAGATCTGTCTGCCAGTAAATAGTGCTAAAAACTGGAAGCCAGCAACCAAAACCGACCAAGTAACCTAGTCCCTCGCTCATAGCACTGGTGAACGACCCCCAGCTTGAGCACCCACTTTGGGCTGACCTTGCTGAAGAATAACTCTGAGGACTGTAAAAAATTCTGTAAGAATCCTGAAGAATTTACAAAGAAATATGGGGAAATGTAACCTGTGGATTAAAATCTGCCACAATTGATTCTAGCAAGTATGAGCAGAGACCCCAAGCAGTGAATCTAGACACCCCACAGAGCAGGACTCTGTGGAAAATTGACACATGCCACCGCCTGGCATTCACTTGTGGCGGTTACTAGCCTTCTACAGTTTTCTTAATCAAAAGTGGTTTAGGTAACCTGTAATGAAAGGATTAAAAATTTAAGATCTTAAAAAAAATAAAATAAATAAAGCTGTGGCATATTGCATAGTGAAAATAAAGCAGGATAGGAGAATATGAAGAGTGTGAGTGTGTGTGTGTGTGTTCATCCATGAAAGGCTTCACTAGAAAGGTGAATTTTGAATTAAGGCCTGAAGGATGTGAGAGAGCTAGCTAGCCATGTGGATATCTTGGGGGATAACATGCTAGGTGCAGACAGCAAGTACAAAAGGCCAAAGGACTTTTTGACACGTTTAAGGAACAGCAAGGAGCCCTTTGAGGCTACAATGAAGGGAATGAGGGCAAGAGTGGTAGGATTTGGAGGTCTCAGACCTAGTAAAAAGAATAAGGTCAAGGCCGGGCTCGGTGGCTCAGCCTGTAATCCCTCGCTTTGGGAGGCCGAGGTGAATGGATTGCCTGAGCCCGCGGGTTCGAGACCCACCTGGGCAACTTGGCGAGACCTCATCTCTACTATAAATCAAAAAATTAACCGGGCATGGTAGCGCGCGCCTGTAATTCTAGCTACTTGGAAGGCTGAGGTGGAAGGATCGCCGGAACCCAGCAGGTCGAGGCTGCAGTGGCCGGGAGTGGCCACTGCACTCAAGTCTGGGCTACAGAGTGAGACTCCAACTCAAAAAAAAAAAGAATAAGGTCGAACTTTGCAGTGCACATGAAGGATTTGGGCCTTCATGCCAAGATGGAGACCCACTGAAGAGCGCTGACTCATGATTTGACACGTGCTGATCACTCTGGTTGCTGTATTGAGAACAGAATGCCAGCAGGGTACAGGGGAACCCAGTTAGGAGGTGACAACACTGACCTGTCCAAGACAGCACAACAGGAGATGATGGGAAGTGGCTGGATCCTGAGTGTGTTTTGACAGTAGAGCTCACAGAATGTGCTGAGTGACCAGTGAGGTATGAGGAAAAGGTGAGACCAAGGATAATACCCAATGTCTTGCCCTGGGAACTGGAAGAATCAGGTTGCCCTTAACTTCCTATGGAGTAGAATTTAGTCATCGCATGGCATCACAGTCAGAAATCTAAGAATTCCTTCAATGGCAGTCACCCTGGTATGATCCCTTTCTTCCTCTCTGAGGGTGGATAGAACCTGTGATATGATCTCACTCCTGTGATTCTGTTCTGTGATAGGGCAAAAGGGAAATTCTCCAGGTGGGTCTAATCCAATCACAAGTCTTTGGAAATCAGTTTCTCCGACTGCTGGGTAGAAGGGGAAGTCAGAGAGTGTATTAGTCAGGATTCTCCAGAGAAGCAACACCAATAGGATATATGTACTTAGAGATACAGAAATGACAGGGGATTTATGAGGGGAATTAGCTCATGCAGTGACAGAGGCTGAGAAGTCCCACGATGAGCAGTCTACAAGTTAGAGACCCCAGATGCAGGTAATGTGACTTAGTCTGAATCTGAAGCCTCAACCAGGGAAACTGATGATGTAATACTCAGCTCCAGACCAAAGGCCTGAGAACCAGGGGAGAGGGGAGCAGGGACAGGGCACTGGAGTCCAAAGGCCAGGAAGCCTGGGAGAGAGGAAGAGTGTCTCTAAGCTCCAGCAGATGAATCAACACATTCACCTTTTCTCGGTTTTTGTTCTTTCCGGGCCCCCAGCAGATTGGATAGTGCCCACCCACCTTGAAGACAGATCTCTCCCTGCTAGCCTGCTCAGTCTCACACTCTCATCTCCTCTGGAAACATCCTCACAGACACACCCAAAATAATACATTGTTAGTTTCTGGGCATTCCTTTTTCTTTTTTTTAAGATATGGAATACAATTCATGATTAGGTATACAAGTGGACATTGTATGGGTAAAGTTTGGGCCACCCTTTGGTCTCCACTTTGCCTGGTTTGAGATCAGGTACCCTTATTGATGTTGTGTCTCCCCACCCTTCCTCCCCCAACCCCAGCAGTATCCCAGTACTGCCAATCCCTTTCTTAATCCAGCCTACTTGACACCTAAAACTAATTATCACAGAGAGGTTCCAAGCAGGAGAAAGACACTGCACCATGGCTGCTTTAAGATGGAGGGTACTGCAGGAGGTGTCCAGGAAGCCCTAGGAACAGAGCAGACCCCATCTCCCAGCCAACAAGTAACCTGGTTTCTGTTGACCTGGTGAGTTGGAAGTGGATTCTTCCCTGAGAGACTCTAGATGGTAGTTCTGCCTGCAGACATCCTGATTTGGGCCTTGGGATACTCCGAGCAGAGAACCCAGCCACACTCAGACTTCTGACCTACAGAACTCAGATCAGAAGGGGCCCCTTATTACAGTGCAATGGAAAATGAGCACACATGGCCACACCCAACTCAGGGAGGTTGGAAAACCTTGTGTCTCAAGCTGGACATCTATGTTCATTACTAAGCTTGGGGGAGGAGTTCTATAATGAAAGAAAGGAAAGATGATTACTGCAGATGATAAGACAGTCATCCACACACTATAAATCTGCATTGCCTGATGCAACAGACATGAGCCACATGTGGATACTGAACACTTAAGATGTGGCCAGTCCAAATTGAGATGATTTTACACAACATGCTACCAGTCTAAAATATCCACTAGACTTTGAAGACTTAGTATGAAAAAGGAAATGTAAAATATGTCATTATGTATGTTTTATATTGATTACATTTTGAAATGATATTATTTTTGACATATTAGATGAAATAAAATATATTATTAAACTTCATTTTGCCTGTTTCTTTTTTTTTTTTTTTTCTGAGTTGCAGTCTATCTCTGTCGCCCAGGCTGGAGTGCAATGGCCCGCTCATGGCCACCGCAGCCTCGATCTGCTGGGCTCAGGCAATCCTTCCACCTCAGCCTTCCAAGTAGCCAGAACTACAGGTGCCGCTACCACGCCAGCTAATTTTTTTTTTATTTATTGTAGAGACCAGGTCTCACCAAGTTGCCCAGGCTGGTTTCGAACCCGTGGGTTCAGGCAATCCTCTCACCTCGCCCTCCCAAAGTCCTGGGGTTATAGGTGTGAGTTACTTGGAAGGCTGAGGCGGAAGGATCGCTGGAGCCCAGCAGGTCAACACTGGGGTGACCATGAGTGTGCCACTGCACTCTAGCCTAGATGATAGATTGAGACTCCAACTTAAAAAAAAAATTTTTTTTAAATTTCATGTGTGGTTTGTATTATAGTTTTATTGGACAATGCTGCTGTAAACTTTTTTGTACATCTCAAATTTTTGTTGTCATGTACATAAACTGAACTTTTTTTTGAGTTGTTGTCTCACTCTATCGCCCTGGCTGGAGTGCAGTGGCACGCTCACAGTCACCCCAGCGTTGACCTGCTGGGCTGAAGCGATCCTTCCACCTCAGCCTTCCAAGTAGCTAGATGTACAGGTGCAAGCTATCACACCCAGCTATTTTTTTACTTTATTGTAGAGATGAGTTCTCGCCAACTTGCCCACGCTGTTCTCGAACCCGTGGGCTCAGGTAATCCCCTCATCTTGGTCTCCCAAAGTGCTGGGATTACAAGCTTGAGCCACTGCGCCCGGCCCATAAACTGAATTTTTATAAACGCTGTCTTCGGCTGGGCACAGCAGCTCACACCTGTAATCCAAGCACTTTAGAAGGTCAAGGTGGGAAGATTGCTTGAGCCCAGGAGTTCAAGACAAGCCTGGGCAACATAGCAAGACCTCATCTCTACAAAAAAAAAAATTTAGCCAGGCGTGGTAGCGCACACGTGTAGTCCCAGCTACTCAAGAGACTGAGGTAGAAGAATCGTCTGAGCCCAGGAGGTCGAGGCAGAGGTGAGCAACGACTCAAAACAAACAAAAAGCTGGGCTCGGTGACTCAGCCTGTAATCCCGCGCCTTGGGAGGTTGAGGTGAGTGGTTTGCCTGAGCCCGCGGGTTTGAGACCCACCTGGGCAACTTGACAAGACCTCATCTCTACAATAAATCAAAAAATTAGCCGGGCGTGGTAGCACGCACCTGTAGTCCCAGCTACTTGGAAGGCTGAGGCGGAAGGATCGCCGGAGCCCAGCAGGTCGAGGCTGCAGTGGCCGGGAGCGGCCACTTCACTCCAATCTGGGCGACAGAATGAGACTCCAACTCAAAAAAAAACCAAACAAACAAACAAAAAAAGTTTTAATTCAGCACTGTAGGTTTAAAAAAACAATGTCTCCATAAGCAAAGAAGCGCCCAGTGACACTCAGCAAACCCGTTGTACAGCAGGAGATGTTGATGGAGAGGTTGATGAGGAGTGGGGTCTCAGTAGCAAAGGAAGACTGTGACATCAGATGACCACCATTGTGGTGATGCAGAGGTTGCTTATACCACTATGATTCATCCTTGAAGGCTGGGCACACAGTCTCAAATAGAACCTAAGCTCTGTTGTGTAGGGAGACATCACAACCTACAGGAGGATGAGGAAAGAACTGGCTGGCACAGCTCAGGCTCCCCAGGACACATGTGTAGTGCCCTCTGGTGGCCTGTAGTGGCACTTGAACCAGGTGGATCAGAATTCCTCACTCTTAACCACATGCACCTCCATCTATCTCCCCACCCTCCTCTAAGCCATCATTGTCTCAGGCAAGAATTATCCTAAGAGAGTTATAATTGCTCTCCCTGCTTCCACTCTTGTCTACCAGAATGATTTTTTTTTCAGTTGGTCTCACTCTGTCGCCCAAACTGGAGTGCAGTGGCACGCTCCTGGCCACTGCAGCTTCGACCTGCTGGGCTCCGGGAATCCTTCTGCCTCAGCCTTCCAAGTAGCCAGAACTATAGGCGTGCATTACCACTCCCGGCTAATTTTTTTGATTTATTGTAGAGACGAGGTCTCGTCAAGTTGCCCGGGTGGGTCTCGAACCTGCGGGCTCAGGCAATCCACTCACCTCGGCCTCCCAAAGTGCCAGAATTACAGGCTGAGCCACCGAGCCTGGCCTGATTTTTTTTTTTTTAAGTCAGGGTCTCATTCTCTTGTCCAGGCTGGAATGCAGTGGCACAATCATGGATCACCACAGCTCAACTTCTTGGGCTCAGATGATCCTTTCATCTCAACCTCCCAAGTAGCTGGGACTATAGGCAAGTGCCCCCATGCCTGGCTAATTTTGTTTTTGTTTTCGTTTTGTTTTTCCGTAGAGATGAGGCCTTGCTATGTTGCCTGGGCTGGTCTCAAACTCCTGGGCTCAAATAATCCTCTCGCCTTGGTCTCCCAAAGTGCTAGGATTCTAAGCATGAGCCACTATAACCTCCTGGATTTTATTATTATTATTTTTAAGATGGAGTCCTACTTTCACCCAGGCTGGAATACAGTGACCCAATCATGGCTCACTGTAGCCTCAGCCTTGCCGCTCAAGTGATCCTCTTGCCTCAGCCTCGTGAGTAGCTGGGACTACAGGCATACACCACCATGCTTGGCTAATGTTTTGATTTTTTTGTAGAGATGAGGTGTTGGTATGTTGCCCAAGCTGGTCTCAAACTCTAGGCCTCAAGCAATCCTCCACCACCACTCCTGGACTCAGAATGCTTTATTTCTTTTATCATTTTTTTTGGTCGGGTCTTCCCCCTTTCCTCCCTCGCTCTCTCCCCTAGCAATGCTCAGTGGCTGCCAATCCCACCATAGTGCTAATGTTACTAGTGTTCAGGGCCTGCTTGTGAGTGAGAACATGTGGTATTCAGTTATGTTTCTGTGGGAGTTCACTCAGTTTAATGGTCTCCAACTCCACCCAAATTGCTGCGATACTCTATTGTGTATATGCACCACATTTTCTTTATCTGGTCCACTTTCAATGGGCAGCAAGGTTGGTTCCATGTCTTTGCTATTGTGAATCATTCAGCTATAAACATGCACTTGCAGGTGTATTTTTGGTAGAGTGATTTATGCTTCTCTGGTTATATATTGTTCTAAATTTTTATTTTAAAAATGTGGGGTACAATTCAGAGTTCGTATGCAAATGGTCATTGTACAGGTAAAGTTTGGACCTCACCTTGGTCCCCACATCACCTGGTTTGAGATCAGGTACACTTACAGATGAAGAACTTCATCTGATCATGTTATTCCTCTGCTCACAATTCAGGATAATTTTCCTTCTCACTCAGAGTTAAAGCCAAGGTCCTCACTGTGGTCTTCAAGACTCTGCTCAGTCTGCACTGCCTCCCTTGCCCCTCCCCCCAGCTACCTTTCTGTCCCCACCTCTTCCTCCTCTACCCTATACTCTGCTCGCTCTTGTTCAGCTGAGTAAAACACCAAGCATGCTCCTTCCTTTGAGTGTGCAGCCTCCTCCACCTGGAATGCGGGGATTACTCCTTCATTTCCTTCACATCACCTGATCAGCCTCAATTTTAAAATATCCTCCTCCCAGCACGGCATAGCTCCCTCAGCTAGATTCATTTTTTACCATAGCATTTAACACCATCTGACAAACTGTATATTAATTTACATATTTGCTTATTATCTGTCTGCCCCTACTAAAATGTGAACTTCAAAAAAACAAGAACTTTGTTTTATTCACAGTTGTATCCCCAGTATCTAGAATAGTGCCTATCATGTAGTAGGTGCTCAAAAGTATATATTGAATGCATGAAACAAGATTTGAACAATGAACAGGCATTATATGGCCCTCATTGGGTCATTCTTGGATATCAAGATTTAATGTCTCAAAATGGCCAACTCTCTACAGATTTATATAAAATTAATAAAATTCCAAGCTGGGCGTGGTGGCTCACGCCTATAATCCCAGCATCTTGGGAGGCCAAAGCAAGAGCATCAGTCGAGGTCAGGGGTTTGAGACCAGCCTGAGCAGCATAGTGGAACCTCATCTCTACAAAATAAAAAGTAAAAAGATTAGTTAGATATGGTGGTGTGCATCTGTAGTCCCAGCTACTTGGGAAGTTGAAGTGGAAGGAACTCTTGAGCCTGGGAGGTCAAGACTGCAGTGAGCCATGATCATGCCATTGCACTCCAGCCTGGGTGACAGGGTGAAACTCTGACTCAAAAAATAAAGTAATTAATAAAATAAAATTAATACAATTCCAATGACAATCCCAACAGTTTTCTTTTAAATTGAATTAGATTATTTCACAATTCAATTCAATTTATTGGAAAGAATAAAGTGCTTGCAAATAGCCAATAAATGTAGGAAGAATTACACTAAGGCTCACTTGGCTTACCAGACATCAGAAGACACTATAAAGCTCCCATAATAACATTGATATGATATTGGCATGGGAATAGACAAGTCAGTGGCACAGAATAGAAAATCCAGGAATAGTTATCTATTTTTACGAATCTAACATATGATCAGTGAAATTGTAATTCAAACCAGGCGCGGTGGCTCACGCCTATAATCCCAGCACTTTGGGAGACTGAGGTAAGAAGATTGCTTGAGCCTAGGGGTTTGAGACCAGCCTGGGCAACTTGGTGAGACCTTGTCTCTACAGTAAATAACAAAACAAAAACTAGCCAGGCTTGGTGGCACACACCTGTGGTTCCAGCTACTTGGAAGACTGAGATGGCAGAATAGCCTGAACCCAGGAGGTCGAGGCTGCAGAATGTGCAGCTGAACGTGCCACTGCATTTCAGCCTGAGTGACAGAATGAGACTCCAGCTCAAAAAAGAAAGAACGAAATTGTAATTCAGTGGGAAATGGATGATCACATAATAAATAGTGATGATATTGTCTACCAGAAAAATAATTGGACCTCCACTTTATATCACATACAAAGATCAGTTCCAAGCAGACTAGGTGCTAAAACATAGCTGGTACTTTTAGAACTCCAACATAAATTCAGAATATTGTTTCTTTCTCTCTCTTTTTTTTTTTTTTTTTTGAGCTGGAATCTCACTCTGTCGCCCAGGCTGGAGTTCAGTGGCACACTTACGGCCACCCCAGCATTGACCTGCTGGGCTCCAGCAATCCTTCTGCCTCAGCCTTCCAAGTAGCCAGAACTACAGACGTGCTACCATGCCTGGCTAATTTTCTGATTTATTGTAGAGATGAGGTCTCGCCAAGTTGCCCAGGCGGATCTTGAACCCGCGGGCTCAGGCAGTCCACTCACCTCAGCCTCCCAAGGCGCGGGATTACAGGCTGAGCCACCAAGCCCAGCCAGAATATTGTTAATTTGGACCTCCTGCCTGTGTAAAGAAACAGGACTGATTTCATCTCAGTTGCAATTTGTAGTGCACATTCTCAATGCCTTAGCCTTAAAAAGTCTCATTTCATGGTTAGACTCAAAGTGTCAAAGCCCAAGCAGAATGAGAAGGGAGTCTGTGGTGGGGAAAGAGGGATTGCTGGTGGGAAGATGGGGGGCTGGAGCCCAAGCGTGGGGGGCTTCCGCAGGGGAAGAGGGTTGGCAGCTGCCACCACCCAGCTGGGAATGCCAGAGTCCACACCAGGTGAGAAGAGGGTTCTTGGAGGGGCAGGACAAGAGATTGGTCAAGTAAGTAAATATTTTGAGGATTAAGAGAGCCAGGTTTCAGCCGGGCTCGGTGGCTCAGCCTGTAATCCTGCACTTTGGGAGGCTGAGGTGAGTGGATTGCCTGAGCCCGTGGGTTCAAGACCCGCCTGGGCAACTTGGCGAGACCTCATCTCTACAATAAATCAAAAATTAGCCAGGTGTGGTAGTGCGCGCCTGTAGTTCCAGCTACTTGGAAGGCTGAGGCGGAAGGATCACCGGAGCCCAGCAGGTCGAGGCTTCTGTGGCCGAGAGCGACCACGGCACTCCAGTCTGGGCGACGGAGTGAGACTCCAACTCAAAAAAAAAAAAAAAGAGGCAGAGCCAGGTTTCTATTAAAAATGAAAGGACAAACACAGTAATGAAGAAACCAGAATGAACCCTGGAATTGGAGGTGTTGTGAATGAATTCAGTATTTTCATTGAATATGAATAGTTATAATAGATGTGTAAGTGTATGCATGCTGTATGTGTGTGTAAAACATCTTTCCTAGGTCTGTCCACCGAGAGGGACTGGAAGCAGCAACATCCTAAAGCAAGGAGCCTTCTTCGCACCCTGATCTTAGATTCTCGGGCTAAGTCTGAAAGATACCATCCTAATCAAGTAAATCAAGTAGTCAATGTTAGCATCTCCAGTAATGCAACGAACTGGGCACCATCTGGCAGGAAGCAATGAGAATACAGAGTCACTTCTGTGATCCTTCTCTCAGAGATGCATAATTTGAATCTAGACATGAGGCTGCACCAGACGAACACAGATCAAGAGACATTCTACGAAATAACTGGCCTGTTATCTTCAAAAGTGGTCATGAAAGTCCAGGAAAAACTGAAGAACTGTTCCAGACTAAAGAAGACTAAAGGGGGACAAAAACCAAAAGCTGTGTGTGATCTGGGTTGGATTCTTTTGCAAGACATTATTGGGACAATGGGTGAAACGCAAATGCGGTATGTGGACCAGATTGTGTTCAAGGATCATTCTCCATGTCCTGGTTTTGAAGGCTGTATTATACTTATGTAAGGGAATGTTGCTGTCTATAAGAAATACCCACAGTAGCCGGGTATGGTGGCTCAAGCCTGTAATCCCAGCACTTTGGGAGGCTGAGTTGAGAGAATTGCCTGAGTCCAGGATTCGAGACCAGCCTGGGCAACTTGGCAAGACCTCATATCTATAATAAATAAAAAAATTAGTTGGACAGGGTAGCATGTGCCTGTAGTTCCAGCTACTGAGAAGGTTGAGGCAGAAGGATCACCTGAGCCCAGCAGGTCGAGGCTGCGGTGGCCACGAGCATGCCTCTGCACTCCAGCCTAGGCAACAGTGAGACTCCAACTCAAAATAATAATAATAATAATAATAATAATAATAAAAGAACATTTTCCCTTCCAGGAATTTTCTCACAGCCATTTAAGCCTCTAGGTATGAGGCGTCTTTTGGCCCTAAGAAGCAGTGGGGTGGGGTTTAAGGTCTCAGTCATGAAGATT
>CAUYQG010217518.1:0-45194 GCA_963574415.1 Tarsius wallacei
TCGACCTGCTGGGCTCCGGCGATCCTTCCGCCTCAGCCTTCCGAGTAGCCGGAATTACAGGCGCGCTCTACCATGCCCCGCTAATTTTTTTGATTTATTGTAGAGATGAGGTTTCGCCTGCCCAGGCGGGTCTCGAACCCGGGGGCTCAGGCAATCCACTCACCTCAGCCTCCCAAGGCGCGGGATTACAGGCTGAGCCACCGAGCCCGGCTTGAGACCCTTTTTAAAGGACCCTAGGTAACATGTCTCTGTCTGTGTTTCTCAGACTGAGTAATGTGTCTCCACTTCAACATAACTCCTGACTAATGCTAGGCTTAGAGGAACAACTCGTACATTATAATTGTTGCTTGTGCCTCAACCAAGCATTGTTACTACCTCCCCACCCCATTTTTTGGTGAGCTCAGGGAAAAGAGAGATACACTTGACACTATGCAGGCTCACTAGATGTCTGCTCTTCTGGAGGAAAAAAAGTTACTATGTGGCATCCTGATATCTCACTCCTAAAAGCAGATGGCTCACTAGGAATCTACATAATAAATGTGTTGTTGCTGTGACTATGCCTTTGTTAAAAAAAAATTCTACTTCTTAGAAATATAGGAAAAAGCACCAATGACACCTCCATGGCAAAGTCAAGGGATCAACTTCAAACCTAATTTAAGCTTGGGTCCTAAAACCTTATAATTATTGACAAAGTCTAAGTTTCTCTGGAGGAGGACATTTATAAATATGAGCAGCATAGGGAAAACCCTGTTCACCGCAGATATAGAGAGAAGAAACAAAAACTGAAAATAAAGGTTCACAACTTAACACATCAGAAATTTGTATAAATATGTATAAAAATAACATATAAAAAAATTAAAAGACATTGATTGGCTTTTATGCCACTACACCATAGGTTCTGAATTAGCTTTAACACCTGTTGAAATGTACTTATTGGCAAATCTTTATAACCTTAATAAATACTGGGGTTCAAATCAAATTTTACTTGTAAATTATACTCAATTTAAATAAAAGATCCCTATAATTTTAGGGATTTACTACATATAAAGTAGAGGACAAATAACTATGATTTATGTAACTATTAGAACAATTGTCTTCCATAAATTCCCCATAGTCACAGCACCCATTGCCCTAAAATATCCTGTAGTAGGCATGAATGCTCTAATCCAATGAATAATAAATTAAAATTAATTAAGTCTTTGGCACTTACAATTGACTCAAATGAAAGGGACCCCATGGACCTTTTCCCTAGATAAAATGGCTAATACAGCACAATAGAAATTAAACAGTCTTCAAGAAATGAAATACATTATACAAGACCTATTTAGAAAAGGGATGATTATTCTCACTGTTTCTCCATTTAACAACCAAGTGTGACCTATCTCACACATGAAAAAATTAATGGTACCTCACATTAGGTTAATAAAACATTAATCCTGTAGCCCCACCCATTACTAAAATTACCATTCAATCAGCAACAGGTAATACATTGCAGTCATATATTTGGCTAATATTTTCTGTTTGGTGCCTATTTCAACAGGCTTTCAACCATAATTTTTCTTCTTCTTTGGAGGGACGTTTACCGAACTACTCACACAGTACATCATCCAACCTTTGCAGGGAAGAGCAGAGGTATGACACCTGACTGAAGACATCCTCCTCTGAGAAGATACATTTTAAACTTTTTTTTCAAAATGTGATACTCACAAGGAGTTTACAAAAAGGCAATGGGTCATTGCCCTACACATAGTACAAAACCCTGAAGCCTCAGTTAAATTCCTGAAAATTTTTTGTTAAATCAAAGAATGCTGTATCCCTGAAACTGTCAAGGAACAATTATCAACCCTCTCAGCACTCACAAAATTAGGTCCTTTAGGCCTTTTTGGATTCTAGGGTAACATATTTCTCAGTTACAAATTTTACTTAAACCTGTCGGTACTGTTACTTGAAATCAGTTCACTTGGAATAAGGCCCCCTGCCAAAAAAAAAAAGGGCTCTAAAATTTATCTTAATTGCAATACAACAGCATTTCCATTAGCATCCCCTAAAGTCTCCTTCCCTGTAGAGGCTTTAACAACATACTTTTATGCATCCTGGAGTGAAGCCAACCATGATGGCAATAAATTGCCTATGACTTTCTAGTGTAAGAAATTGCCCTCTTTTGTTGCTAAGTTGCTTAGATGCTATCCATCAGTAGTGTGACAATTTCTGGCTGCTATTCGACTATCCTGAAAACAGAGGCTCTCATGGAATCTGATCCCATGACCCTCTGCACACAGCTGCACATATGATTTGGGTTGTAAGAGCAATGCCCTGCAAGCTCACCATGGTCATTTTGCTAAAGTACAAAACTGGGTCTGGGGCTTCTGGCATATCCTTCCTGCAGAAAGAAGTGCTGCAATGGTTTGAATGTGTTCCCCAAAATTCATGTGCTGGAAACTTAACTCCCAATGCAATAGTGTTGGGAGGTGGGGTCTTTGGGAAGTGTTTAGGTCATGAGGGTGGAGTCCTTATAAATGGATTATTGCCTCTATAAGAAGGGAGAGTAATCACTTCTGCTTCTGCTTTTCTGCCTCATGAAAACAGAGTTTGCCTCTCTCTTGCTATTGTGCCTTCCACCCTGAGAGGACACAGCAAGGATATCCATGCAAAATGGATCCCCTTGATTTTGGACTTCCCAGCTTCCAGAACTGTGAGAGAATACATTTCTGTTCCTTGTAAATTACCCAGTTTCAGCTATTCTCTTGCAGCAGCACAAAACAGACTGAGATAAGTAGACTCTCTAGTCTTCAGTACCTTACCAGATGCTTCGTGCTAATTGATGAGGTCATTTCTCTCTTGCTCATCTTAGTTACTGAGTGAAGAGTCAAGGGAATTCTGTTTCTTTTTTTTTTTTGAGTTGGCGTCTCACTCAGTCGCCCAGACTGGAGTGCGGTGGCCTCGACCTGCTGGGCTCTGGCGATCCTTCCACCTCAGCCTTCCGAGTAGCCGGAACTACAGGCGTGCGCTACCACGCCCAGCTAATTTTTTTGATTTATTGTAGAGATGAGGTTTCGCCCACGGGCTCAGGCAATCCACTCAGCCTCCCAAGGTGCGGGATTACAGGCTGAGCCACTGAGCCCGGCAGGAATTCTGTTTCTTAATGTAGTATATTGCTACCACACACCTGATGGAGCTTCCTGGGGAACTGCTTCTTTTCTTCTCTTAATCAGAATGTTCCTGATCAGTATGGGACCCATGGGTCAGTATAACTAGCTGAACATCAGGCAGTCACTTCAGGGCTGCATGCCCTAGCCAAAAATTAGCCAATCTACATATTTTTGCACACTCTTGAACTATTGCCAATGATCTGGCTATAGCAGCACCAATTCCTTTTCCTAACTTGTATCCAAAGGGAGAGGAGCTTCTGGAATCTCTTGTTTCACAGATATCCTGAATATAAATAAAAGTCTCATATGTATTTTTGTATATAAAGCCATGATGCAAGATACAATCCAGAACCCAGAATGATGAAATCATAAACAAGGCATTCAATGGAACTTTTACCTCACCTGTGGCCTCAAGGCTACAAGTATCATAGAGGATCACAATGACTTACTTAAGCAATCTCAAATTTAATTAAATAAGACATGGCATGTTTTAGCCGTCAGGCAAACACTATGAATGGAAACATCATGAATGATAACAGCCTCTTAACAATTATGAATTGTAATAATCTGACTTTCTTTTTTTTATTTTTGATGACTGTTGATGTCCAAGCTCTACTATTTTTCTTTCCCCTCCACTCCACATAGAAATTTGGATGTTCCTTTCTTTGACACTGCAGGAAATGCAAAACAAGACAGCCCTAGCCCACAGGAGGAAATCTTCAACCGACACCACTTTCTAGCCACTGTGAAACCCCAAGTGAGTCTTTTTTCCCTGTTCTCTCATGCCATTCTTGGACATGCTTTGAAGTCGATTATGCTCTCCCCAGAAAGCCTCATTTTTAAGTGAGTAATAAACCTTTTCATATCCTTTTAGTGCATGGATAGTGTGATCAGTCTCAATGTCTGAACAAATTTTGAGTGAGAAAGATTTTCTTGCATCTGTGGACTGATCTTATTCTTGTTCTTGATATTATTATTATTATGAAAAGCATATAACATAAAATTGCCATCTTAACCTTTTCTAATTGTTCAACAGTGTTAAGTATATTCACATTGTTATGAAATAGATCTTCAGAATCTTTTCCTCTTGCAAATATGGAACTCTAAGCCCATTAAACAACACTTACTTTTCCCCTTCCCCTAATTCCTGGTAATCACTATTCTATTTTCTGTTTCTATAAATTGGAGTCATGAAGTATTTGTCTTTTTATGACTGGCTTACTTCACTTGGCATAATAGCCTCAAGATTCACCTATGTTGTAGCATATATCTGGATTTTCTTCCTTTTTAAAAATTAATACTATTCCTTTGTATGCATATGCACATTTTATTTATTCATTTATCTGTTGATGAAAATTTGGAGTGCTTCTCCCCTTTGGATACAATTTGGATAAGGAATTGTAGCTGCTATTAGCAAGCCTAGATAGCCAGATCACATAAGTATAAAAAATATCACTTAAAGACCTTGCCTTCAATTATTTTGGATAGATAACAGAAAGGTGGATTGCTAAATTATATGGTAGTATATTTTTAAATCTTTGAGGAACCTTCATATTGTTTTTTAAAATGGTTATACCATTTTGTAATCCCATCAACAGTATACAATGACTCCAAATTTACCACACCAAAATGTGCTGTTCTCTGTTTACTTTTCTTTTGTTAGGAGTCATCCTAATGGTTCTGTGGCGATATCTCATTGTAGTTTTGGCACTCATTTTCCTGATAATTAGTGATGTTGAATACCTTTTCATATGCTTGTTGGCCATATATATATCATTGTTGGTCTTCTGTCTTTTTTATCTCTTTATTTTATTTTTACTTATCCTTTTGGTACCACAGCTAATGCATTTTTATTAAGCCCTTGGTCATTAGTTATGCATATTCCAACATTCTCCATCTTAGTATAATTGCTCATGCAAATACTTAATGTCAATTTTATCTTCTCTAATGTAAAGCTAAATGAAGAAAACACAGCTTCTGCCCATTTACTATTGTGTCTGGAACATGCTAGATGGTTCCTAAATATTCCTGAATTTCTGACTTGATTGAATGAATCAAATGTTCTTTGCCATTTGCTCAGCTGGAGACAGAGTTTACCAAAATAAATTACTAAAATTACTTTAAATTAATTACCCTCATTTACTTTTTTTTTAATCATTCCTATTATTAGGTCAGAAGGAAAGAAATAGTATTGCGTTTCCTCTAATTTTAATCTAGTTCTTACTATTTTTCAAGAACTATATTTATTATCAATGATTCTATGAGAAAAGTTCTATATTATGTCTTGATTGAAGATTAGAAAAGAAGGTTCAGAAGACAACCAACTTGTCCCAGAGCACACAGCTAGTATGCAGAGAAGCAATGGATTGTACTAGACAGTCTGGCTGCTGAGTCCTGTTTTCTTGTAAAGGAAGATGAGACAAGTCAGAAGAAATCTGTTTTTCCTGAACTGGGCATAAGACTGTGCTTTAATTCTAGAACTGACAGAGAACAAGTGAGTTCAGTGTTTGTAATGCACTTGAGGGTCAGAATTATAAGCTCCCTGGAAGCATACTAGAGTATAATAAATTTTATACATATCTTTTCAGGCTAAAACTAAATGTATGCATTGTTTTTTATTAACTCAGCTATTGAATGGGAATATGTAAATTAACATTCTCAAGAGGAATTTTCAGTCATGTGTACAAGACTTTTCTTGGTCTGTATATGAATTAAATTAATCTGTTGCCTATTTGCTGAAATTAAAAGTGATGGCTCTAAGGCAAACTGTGGCTATTTCTACATTTTGCCAACACTTTTTGGTCAATACAGTAAGAAAAATGTGCTCAATTATGAAAATGCTACTTGTCTAGGAAAGAGAAGGTGAGGAATTTATGATTCAAAGGTCAGATATGGCTCATTGCTTAATTTCATCAAGTGCTAGATACTATTAACCTTTCTAATTAGTGAATTTTGTGTGAGATGTTGCTATTTATCTAAATTTGTTAATGGGCTTTGTTTGAGGCAATGGATATTTGTAAATTAATACACTCATTTGTTTATTCATTCATTATTCATAGAAATACTAGTCTCCTATCTAGTCTCCTATCTAGTTTGAAGTAATATATAATATTAAAACATACAAAGCAGGCCAATTAAAATATAAAGTTTGCTCAAAATCTAATTAGAAGAAAGAAGGGCAGGAATGTACTATATATCTGGAATGAATTATTTATTTTAATCATGCACAAAATGTATCTCTCCATTTCCGGATAGCCAGGTTAAAAGAAGAAACATTTTGTGCTGAATAAAATCAATGACTGATAAAAAAGTTGACAGGTTCTTGTGAAAAAAATTTTTTTTTCAACTGGCAGTGTACTATAAGGAATTTATCCATAGATTATTACTTAATCATATTTTTATTGTACAAATATTCAAGGTGTACAACATGATATTTCAATATACATATACATTGTGAACTGGTCATTATTGTCAACTAAGTTAATGTATCTATCATATCATATAGGTTACATTTTTGTGTCTATTATGATAAAAGCATCTAGGATTTACTGTATAGTATATTTTCAGTATATAACACAACATTATTGACTATAATCTTCATGCTGTACATTAGACCTCTAGATTCATCCATCCTACATATCTCCAAGTTTGTTTCCTTTGACCTACTTTGCCACATTTCCTCCTCTTCCTCTTCCCGGGTAACCACCATTCTACCCTTTGTTTCTACGTATTCCACTTTTAAAGTTCAGATTCCAAGTATAAGTAAATCATGCAATATTTGTTCATCTGTGTCTGACTTATTTCACTTAGCATATTGTCCTCCAGTTTCATCTATATTTTCACAAAAGTCACTATCTCCTATTTTAAGGCTGAATAATATTCCAGTATATGTACACAAATACCACAATTTATAGTTCTATGCATCTGTTGATGAATACTTAGGTTGTTTCCATAATTTTTAAAATTTAAATATTTAGTTGAAAAATAAAAGTTGATTATAGTCACGGTTTTCAATGTGATAACTTAATATACATATATATCGTGTAATATTTATCACAATGAAATTAACACACCCATCACCATCCATGTTGTACATTGTATCCCCATAATGCTTTCCTCTTAAAACTCATTGCTCATACCCTTTGTCCACATCTCCTCATATTCCCCAACCCTCAGCTCTTGGCAACCTCCATTCTACTCCTGTTTCTATGAGTTTGACTTTTTTAGATTCCACCTGTAAGCGACATCATATAGTATTTGTCTTTCTGTGTCTGCCTTATTTCATTTAGCATAATGTCTTCCAGGTTCGTCTATATTGTCAAAAAATCTAAGATTTCTCTTTTTAATGACTTAATAAAATTCCATTGTATACATACATACCACAATTTTTTAATTCGTTTCTCTGTTGATGGACACCAAGGTTGTTTCCATATTTTGGCTATTGTGAATAATGCTGCAATGAACATGAAAGTGCAAATATCTCTACAAGTTGCTGGCTTCATTTCCTTTGAAGCTATACCTAGAAGTGGGGTTGATGGATTATGTAGTAATTCCATTTTTTGAGGAACATCTATACTATTTTCCATAATGGCTACATTAATTTCCATTTCCACTGACAGTGTGCAAGGATTCCATTTTCTCTAAATTCTCTCCAATACTGATTATCGCTTATCTTTTTGATAATAGCTTTTCTTGCATGTATGAAGTGATATCTTATTGTGACCATGTTGAGCATCTTTGAGTACCTATTGATCATTTGTATGTCTTCTTTGGAAAAATATTTATTTAGATTCTTTGCTCATTTTTAATCAGGTGTTTTGTTTATTTGCTTTTGAATGGCTTACATATTTTGGTGGTTAACTCTCTATCAAATACATGTGGCACAGATATTTTTTCCAAATCTGTGGGTAACCTTTTCAAATCGTTGAATGTATCCTTTGCTATGCAAAAGATTTTGGTTTAGTGTAGTCCTACTTAGTTATTTTTGTTTTATTTGCCTGAGATCTTGATGTCATATCCAAAAAAATTATTGCCAAAACAAATGTCAAGGAATCTTTTCCTTCCTTATGTTTTCTTTTAGGAGTTTGATAGTTTCAATTCTCACATTCAGGTATTCAATTTCTTTTTTAGTTGATGTTCGTGCATGACTTAAGAATATAATTTCACTATTTTGCATATGAATATCCAGGTTCCCAACCCCATTTGCTGAAGAGACTATTTTTTTTTTTCAGTGTGTCTTCTTGATGCCCTTGTCAAATTAGTTGTACACATATATTTGGGTTTATTTCTGGGCTTTCTATTGGGGCCAATAGGTTTATGTGTCTTTTTTTGTCCCAGTACACACAATTTTGGTTACCATAGTTTTGTAATACAATTTGAAGTCAGAAAGTGTAATGCTTTCAACTTTTTCTTTCATAAGATTACTTTGGCTATTCAAGGACTTCTGTAGTTCCATCTGAATTTTAGAATTGATTTTTTCTGTTTTTGTGAAAAAAATGATATTGGAATATTGATAGGGATTATGTTGAGTCTGTATTCATTTTGGGTAATATGAACATTTTAACGATATTAATTTTTATTTTTAATAAACATGGGTTTTTAAATTTTACCTGGATTATTTGATGGCTTTCATCAATGTTATATTGGATAGATAGCAAAAGAGGGCTAATGATTTGCACACACAGGTTTATGCATACCTAGTCACACACATCCACACTCGCCAAATCTGTTTCTTCTGCAGTATTCTTTAGAATAATGTAATAATTCTTTAAAATAATATCTGAATATTTATTCAGATGTTCAATTTAAAAATCAATTGCAGATTCTTCTCTTTTTCACCTCTTATATGAAATTCATCAACATATTATGTTAGTCCCAAACCCATAATGTAGCCTAGACCCACCATCTCTACTACTAACACTGGCTCAAGCCACCATTATGTCAAAGACTATGCCTTTATATTCCTAACTGGTCTTCTCCCTGACAAAAGTAAACAAAGAGGAGCAAGGATAACGTTTTTAACCTAAATTCAGGTAACCTTATTCTTTTTCTTAGGACATTCCATTTGCTTCTCATTAAAATTGACACAAAATCTCAGTCTCCTTTCATAATGTATAATAATATAAAAATCTCCGACCTCTTTTTCTACCTGTTTTTCCTTGTATACCATGTTACAGCTACATTTTCTCAAGCTTCTGGATATACCAATTGCTTTTCCTCCTTTGGTAACTAACTTAAATATTACTCTATCTTCTAAATGTTTTCCTTAGACCTCTGAAGGCCTACTGATTTCTCTTCATTTAGTGTTAGGTTCAAATGTGAGCTCCTAAAAGAAATTTTATTTCACTCTTCTGACTAACGTGAACCGTACCTCTATGTAGTAATTCTTTATGATGTTAACCTACTGTGTTTATTTCAAAGCATCCATCTCTAAAATGATCTTACAATTGTTTTAAATATACATGTATATATGCATATACATAGCTTTGTATATACCCATATACATACACACACACATAAAGTGTCTAGTTCTCAGTAGCAAAACTGCTTGATAATAGAATATATATGTGTACATATATAAATATATATAAATACACACACATATATATTGCATATATAACATCTACTTCCCAGTAGAGAAGCTACTTAAATGATAGAATATATAATAGACTATTAATACTATTAATGACCATCATTTATTACATGCTCACTATACATCAAGAACTCTTCCAAATAGAATGTAACAATTAAGCAGATTTGACAATGAAAAAATACAATTATACTGCTAACTGATTTGTTGGTCATGAAATGAACTTGAATATATTACAAAGTGCTAAACATTAAAGATACATGTAAATATTTGGGAATTTAAGAATCATCATTGTACAAAATATCTGGCAATTTATAGCAAAATATTTTTGCAAATTATGAAGCAGCTGAAAATTATGTTGACAAATTGGATTATAACTGACAAAAACCACTGTCCATGGAGAAAAATGAGAAAATGGATGGTGTACATTGACAATAATGACTTGTTGTGCATTCCATGAATGATGGAGAAATTGGTATAATAACGAGCATGGGAGGAGTAGTGATCATGAGCACAGGTGGATAAATCCACAGGAGGATATAGTTAAAAACAAAAAAACAGAAACTGTGATCAACTAATTGCTTTCCTTGAGAATGGTCTATTTATCAATCACTGAAATGTTATGAAAGTTTATTCAATTACAGACTGCTTAGACAGAAATCTTTTTAATGAGGTGGGTGAAACTGAAATCTTTTTTTTAAAGGTAGGCTATCAAAGTTCTTCTTTATTACTTGAGAATCCTGTTTCTGGCTCATCATCTAATGTCACTTGCAATCTGATGACAATGAAGATGTCAAAACTGACATGACCTGATCTCTAAGAATCTCAAACAACCTGACATAATGAATACCTATTACATGGGTACAGATTGATGGATGGATCAATGGACAGATAGAGGATAGATATTAATAGATAGATTGCAGTTGTATATATATGAACAACATTTTATCTAATTAAAAATATTAGAATATTTGCAGTCTGATTTATCTGCCATATCACGTATCAACATATTGCTGTAAGATTCAACTATAGCTAAGCACAAATGATTTGTGATTTGTGCTTTTTACCCCAAGCAGAGTGATTACATATCTTCAGTAATGGTGAATTTTGTATCTATGGGGTTGTTACCTTAGAGCCAGTTGGAAATCATATAATAAAGTCCATGCATGTACTATCATTCTAAAATTTCAATAATTCTGAATTGAAAAGTATATATGGCCTCAGAGTTTTCAGATATTTGATGCTGAGTCTATTGAAGAATATATTATGCATTCTTCAACCAGATAATGATTTTATCAGATTTAACATTAAAAGACACATAATATACTATTATTTTTGTCAGCAGACACTAACAGATGTTATATTTTCTATTGAGTTTTCACTAAAACAGTTCTTACACTTTCGAATGTAATTGATATATAGTCAAGTTTATGTGAACACACATGCACAGGAATAAACAAGAGGAAGGAAAACAAAAATACAAAGCAAAGAATAGAGATGTTTGTGAGAAGGAAAGCAAAAACTTGAATGGACAAAAATACACTTAAATTTGTAAAGAAAACTTTCAGAGATAGCGCAACTTAATAAGGTAGTGGAGTAGAAAACATCCTTTTTTCATAAGAAACTGGGCACTTATGAAATGTCTTGGACTAAATGTAAAAGCAAATATAAAGTTGATTTAATTTTACATAGTAATGTTGTCCATTTCTGTGCACATTCTCATCCATGACAATTTAACTGGACAATTCCCCAAACATAGTACACTGCTTAGAATGACAGAATTCTTAGAGCCAGTCCAGGAAGAAACCGCTCATTTCTTTGAATTACCATGACATACATTGCTTTGCGGTTTGAGAAATGTATTAGCATACGCATGTATTTGTTTATAATCTTCCTTGTTCTAGGCCTAGGACTTTTGATAACTTCATGTAGACAAGTCAATACATATAAGCCCCTAGATAAAAAAAAGAAAGAAAGAAAGTGCTACACTTTTCTCCTCTCCCACATAGAAGCGATATCTTACACATTCATTAATTTGTTCTCTGTTGATAGAAAAAAATATCACAAACGGCAAAGGTGTTGAAATATATTTAAATCAAAGAATGCTCAGAAAGAGAATCCTCACTTGTCTTATATCTTTTACTCGTGCCTTCAATTCTTTGACATCAACATATTTTTGGTCAATGAACTCTAGATATAAAAGATTCAAAAAATATTTGGTAGGATCCTGTATCTCCTTTTTAGATTCAACCTCATCTGCCGAGAAATCGCCATATATATGAATTTCACTAATTTCATCATCGATGCTGTCCTATGTAAGGTAAAATATTAGCCTATAAGGCTGAACTTCAGAAAACTATGAAAGAAAAGAGGAGGTGTTTTTGCCATTCATTTCAGATCATTTCCCTTCTATATTGATGATATCTTGACTATGATTCTAATGCCCTAAAGTTATTCTGATAGGGTATGTATATTCTGAAATTTTCTAGACAATGCCAAATTGCCTTCTAAAAATGCACTCTAAAATATATATTCCATTTTACTTAGACCTCTGGGCTGTCTGCTCTATAGCAAAGCGTATTCAATTTAAATTTTTATTTATTTAGTTTACTATTGAGTTTAAGTTAGTTTTTATAAGCATATTGGCCCTTTGGAGTTTCTTTGCTCATTGTGTTATTTTGTTTTCTTTTCATATTGTATATTTATTTCTAACTATTTTCACGTACTTTGAATACCAATGCTTTATCAAGTGTATGCTTTGCTAATTCTTCTAGTCAATAACTTCTAATTATATATATATTTATTGTATACATGAATTGCATGTTTTTAATGTTTGTATATATTTACATTTGGTGTCCTTTGCCATATACTTTTGTTGCTATTGTTGTTTTATATTGAACAAATGTATAAGTCTTTCTGTTTATAATTGCATTTTTTTTTTCTTGTGTTGGAGTCTCACTCAGTCACCCAGACTGGAGTGCAGTGGCCGCTCCTGGCCACCGCAGCCTCGACCTGCTGGGCTCCAGAGATCCTTCCGCCTCAGCCTTCCATGTAGCTGGAACTACAGTCACGTGCTACCACGTCCGACTAATTTTTTGATTTATTATAGAGATGAGGTCTCGCCAAGTTGCCCAGGTGGGTCTCGAACCCGCGGGCTCAGGCAATTCACTCACCTCAGCCTCCCAAAGCGCGGGATTACAGGCTGAGCCACCGAGCCCGGTTGATTGCATTTGTTTTATTGCTATAATTTATTCTTTCCACAGAGAGTTTTATAATGTGAGGCACAAATGAAAGATACATATGTTAATATGAATTTTTCTAGTATTCATATTAAAAAAGTAAAAACAAAATAGGTGAACTTAATTTTAATAATATAAGTTATATAACTCAATATATCACAACCATGATCACTTCAACATATAATCAATATATAATTCTTAATGATATATTTGTCCTTTTTGTTCAAAGATTTTAAAATCTGGTGTGTATTTTACAATTACAGCACATCTCAATTTAGATTAGCAATATTTTAAGTGTTCAAGAACTATATGAGGCTACCTTATTGGAGTAGATTCTGTGTTCTAGTTCTCTTGGTTTATTCCAAGTTAACCATATTCTTTATTAAAGGAAGTTGCAATTATGTACATTTAGTCTGCTTTTGACTTCCACTTTGGAAATGTTGTTAACTATCCCTGATTACAGACTTTCCCTATCCTTTCCTCAGAAACGTTTGATTCCATCTAATGGTATATTAAAATCACTGGAATTTTCTCCCAAGCTGCTGACACTCATTTATGCAGCTCAGTGCTGGTACATCTGGGGTTTTCTCATGCCTAAAAAATGATAAATACAACCAACTGCCACATAGCAGTGTTTTGGAAGAAACAGATTTCTTAGTTTTATGGAAAATGAGAATTGCATAACTTTTTTCCCGTTTTTGCATTAAAAAAAACAACTTACATGTGAAAATAAAGACTATTCATACTATTTCATTTTAAAATTGAAAAGTTATATGATTATTCACTATGTCACTATTTTTATTTTTTGTGCACATATTTTTCTACCTTTACAATATTGGCTAAAGAATATCACATTAATTTTTTATGAAGAGATTCGAGACATTCCACCCTAAAGTATGTAACTCTTTCATATTGATAATTTTGAGCTAAAACCACCCAAGAAATAGCAGGTGCATAAAGGACTTTCTGACTTCTTCCCTTCTACCTAAAAGCAAGTCACAAAGTTTTCCATGAGAAGGGTGCTGCTTCTGTACCAAGATGAGAAAAAGATTATCACTGGTGACTGTGAGTCAACACCAAAATAGATCTATTTAAATAAAACTACGAAAATAGCCATAATCTTTCATTAGTTTCCCCATATATTTCCTAGTCACTTCTTCACAATGTGCTGTCTTTAGAAGGTTAAGTCCCTTTTCCTTGTCTTGTCATTTCACAGATTTTTTCATTGTTTGTTTAAAAGGTACATAAGTTCTTAGTCCTGTTTCTTCACATCTTCATTGTTCTCGTGTGCTTTTGTGTGCACATAAAAAAATAAATAAAATTTGTATTTTTTTTCTCCTGTTAATTTGTCTTATGTCAGCTCAATTGTCAGAACTAGCCAGAGAACATGAGAGGGTATATATATTTTTGTTCTGTTCTATGGTACCATTACAATATGTTTTAAACCCAAACATTATTCATAATTGTATGCATAATTGTATTGCAGGTAAAGGAAGAGGTCAAAAAGTTTCATCTTTGGTTTGTGTTTAAAACTGTGGTAAGTTCCTCGAACACCTTCTGGACATGGCAAATTCTTAATGCTGCATTATTATCTCTGGGGAATTTTGTGGACCCACTGAAATTCCCTTTCTGTAAGCTATCAACTGTATGTCCTTTTTTTTGTGTTCTTCCCTCAGTTCCTAGATTTTTTCCTAGTGTTTTACTTCATGTACATTTTTATTGTTGGGCTACTATTTCCTGTGTAAATTGACTTTTGGTTGGAACTTAGCTTCAGACAGGCCCTATCTCCTGTATAATCTACACCTCTATCCACAGGAAGCATACCTATATCCTTTGATGTAATACATTCTAAAGTCAGCCATTCCTAACCTATTTCTAACCACAAGCTACTTCAACTTTCTTAGGCATGTGTTTTCTATAAGATATACATGTAACCAATCCACAGGAAACAAATGTCAAACTCTCCAAGTAGAACAATTAAAGCCCTTCTCCTGAGTGTCAGGCAAAGAAGAATTATTTCTCTGCATACTTTTTGTGGTAGATCTTATACCATGGTAATTTATCATCATACAGAACTCTTTTCAAACTCTTCCTTTGGTTGAAAGGTCCGGACAGTTCAAAACAAATTGTTGCTGTTGTTTAATTTTGTGTTTTGGGTCTGCCTTCAATACTCACTCTAGTATCTGATATTTACTGTATTTTCAACTCAGTTGAAATTCTGATGAAAATTGTCTCATTAGCAAATTGTTATACTTACATTGTCACACACAAAAATACATACAAAACATTTTCTTTGTGCTCTTAATTTATCTTGTTTTTTCCTTCCTTAATATTATCTCTTGTTTTTCAATAAGATTTATAACATTTTCTTTATTTCATTTTTCTAATCTTTGATTCATTTTAGCTTTTACATTTAAACTTGTAGCCTGTATTCTTGATTTAATAAGCTATAAAAATGATCAGTAGCTGATTAACAAAAGTCACTGAGGATGTTTTAATTCTGATCTTCTTCCACGTGTAATTTATATTTACATATATTTATATTGATATATACTTAAATTCATATGTATTTATATCGCCTGTATAACTTATATTTATTATTTTTGTTTCACTTTGAATAATATTTATCTCTATTTCTCACAATAAACATTATTTATAGTCACTATTATTTAGATTTATCTTCTATTATTTAGATTTGTCTGCAGATAGCCATTTTTTCTTCACTGTGACATTTTTATGCATATCATCTATGTTTACTCTCTTTCTTTTTGAAATATATGCTTTAGATATTTTCTTAGCAAGGAAATAAATAGTAAACTTTTTAGTCTCAGAACAAAATTAGTTAACTTTTATTTTAGAGTGATACTTTATGAAAGTACAACTGACAACTTTGAAAGTTTTTTTTTTTAATGCTGAGCATTTTGAAAATATAGTTTCACTGTCTTCTGGACTCATTGTTGCTATAAAAATGCCTAGTACAATCTAATTTTTAATAGGTAATATGTCATTTTGCTGTGTTGTTTTAAGATCTGTTCATCATTGATATTCTACAGTTTTCACAGTTTTTCTTTAGGTATACATTTATTTTCATTGATAATGCCCAGAAATTGGGGTGAAGTTATACATAAAGTATTAACATGTTTACTAATTTCAAAAAATTCTTAGCCATTTACCTTTTACAATTTCTTTCCATTCTTTCATTCTTAATGTTCATATTTTTCTTAAGTTTGGTCAAATCATGCTATATTATATGCCTCAATTGTCATATATATAACAGACATATGCATCACACACACACACACACACACACACACACACACACACACACACACATACACGTGTTGAATTCTGGATAATGTCTCCAAATCCAGGTTCCATTTGCCCAATTCTCTCTCTAGTTATTTCTAATTTGGTGTTTAACATATTTTTCAGTTGTCCTTTCTAAGATTTTAATGCAGGAGCATTTCAAATCTCCTTGATCATATTGTTTTCACTTGGTTTTGCTTTCTTATTTTATATCATTAATACATTTATTTTATCTCCTATTTTAAGTAATTTAATCCTTTCAAGATGTTGGAGAAATAATCTTTGTCAGAGACTGAAGGATTTAATTAGTTGATAAAGATGGGGTAGTTTGAGCAAGGGCAGAACAAGAATGATTTGTCCCACATAAGGTGGAGTTGAATAGTGACATGGTTGGAGAGAGCAGAAGCCTTTCTGTGCTGGAAGAAACAGTCAACAGCAGCAAAGGAGGCTACAATTGCAAACAGGAGAAGATCTAAGTCTTGTGGAGTCTCAAACTTATACAATATTAAGTCCTTTTTAAGAAAAAGAGTACAAATTTCAAATGTAAAAGGAAGTGTATAACAAATTGTAAATTATAAAAGCTGAGAAATACAGCAAATATTATAAAATTCAAACATAGCATAGTTAAACTATGTTCCTTACAAACATTTAAAATAGATTTCCCTGTTTTCAGCTACGTACATGTTGATTGCTTCTTTATGAGACTGCAATTTTGTATTAACTTTTCTAAACAGAGAATAGAAAGTCAACTTAGTCTTTCTCCTATATTGTGGATCAACAATTTTAATTGATATTCAGATTCACCGCTCATTGTTGGTAATACCAAGCAGAATGTTTTAGAATTTAAAAAATCTACTGTCAAGATTCTTTCACATATAAGCTATAGTGTATACTGAAACTGATACAGATTTTTCTCTATAAACAAAAGCATTTTGATAAATTGTATTGTGTAAAATTCCCATCAAAAATATCAAAAATACTTATAAAAATAAAATTTGAACTATTGAATGTATTTCTATAAGGAGCAAATTTGATGTTGCCTAGCTACTCATAATTTTCCAATGATTACTGTCTTTATTTATATTTTACAAGCTTATTTATTTCTATTTTCCATCTGCTTCCAGTACTGGGTCCCTTAAAATACAAGGCTGGGTCTCCTGAAATAAATATTCATGATATACCATGAATACAAACTGAATATTGAACAGCATATCTCATGTATAAATATATGCTGTTAATAAAGATCAGTACATTTCAAAAACTTTATTCTTAGATTCTCAAATTTAAGGGCCAGAATTCTGTTTTTATAAATTAAAATTTAAAAATATATTTGCCTACATATTATACAATAAATGTAAAATCAAAATGATCGTGGAAATAATTCTATTATTATTTTTTTCAAATGCAGGGGGATTACCTAAGTAAGTATGATTATCTATTTGTTTCATTTTCAGGTGACAAAATAATTTCTCAGTAATGGACTGCAAACTTGTAAGAATAGTTGATAAAGAAAGATGAAATAAGCATGTCTTTTTCATTTTAGTTGTAAATAGAAAATAAAATATAAAAATATGTTCAGCTTTTGTAATAGATTTAAATTGCTAATTCATAAAAAATTATGAATTTATCTAGGATAAGAAATTGAGTCACAGAGTACTATATTAGCCAATTAAAAAAACTATTTTCCAACCATATATTAAAAATAATCTTACATTATGTAATTTCATTTAAAAAAGAAAAAATATATACAGACTGGCTCATCTGATCATTTAAGTTTTAAAAGCTAAATAAATTCCATTATCAAATTTTATTTTTACTGTTTTATTTTTCTAGTGTAACTGGTTTAATTTTAATCATTATCATACTTATAAATAATATATTGCCTATGTTGTGCATAAAGTTTTAGTTGAAAGAAAAACAAATGAATATAAAAATTATAACTAAGAAAATAAATCAGCACCAAAAAAAATGCATTGTTGGATTTAAAAGTGTTTTGAGAAGGAAATTAAACATATGCAAACTTGGATTACTCTTTTATTTTTGTCTCCAAAGCTAACACATTTGTGCAAAATACTTTTACTTTTTGTAAACCTGAAGAATACTGATGGCAACTTGATAATATGTAAGTAAATATACATTTTTACTTTGGAGAATAATTTCAATCAACTCACATATAGAAAATAATAATAATTTTTTGATAGATTCATAATTTTATTTTTTGTTTTGAAGGATTCCAGAAGGCTATAATTCTACCTAATGCACAAGCAGCTGATGTTCATTTCTCTCATTCTATAGCAATGATTTCCCTAAGGTCTCTAATTCCAAGGTTAAATTCCAAATATTTTAAAACCCATTTTACTTCACCCCTTTATTGTGATTCACTTTGTTTACCACCCATCACTACTAAAATGCTCAGTTTTTCTTGCTTTTGTGGCATTGTACTGGTCACTTTTCGGTCTGGTTTTGACACTGTCTCCTCTATGTGATATTTTACTGCTACAATTCAAAGCTAGGTAATTTTTTCTTCCAACTCTGGATTCTAGATCATACTATTTATTCAAACCTCTATTTTATTAATGTTTATGCCTTAGAAACTTATCTTAAAAAATTCAACTATGTCTTCCCCATCTATAGTCATGTATAACAATATAGTGAAAATAAAATAAAATTTTAGCTGAACAAGATAGAAAATAGGAGTATCTTCTGACACTTCTTTTGAGACCTGCCCACTATACAGTTTATTAGTGATTTCTTTTAAAATTACCTACTCTAATGCAATCACTTCTCCATCTCTACCTTATCTCCTCTGCTCTGAGTTACCTTTGTCTTGTGCCTGGTGTTCTTTGGTGTCCTTCCACCAGTTCTTCCCACGTTTACTTTTGTAATTACCTCCCTATAGTACAGCCATTAGACTCTTTTAAAAAGAAAAAAACAGTCATCACACGAGTCTCACCTTTTAAAAGTTTTGATAGGTACCTTTTGCCTTCTGGATAAAATCTACAATTCTTCAGATCATCAAAACATTCATTTCAAGCTACACTCTTGTTTGGAGTCTTTTGCCATTATTTCCATTAAGCCTTGTAGCAGAATCATACTGTCCTTTTTACCATTTCTTTCACATGGAAAGCTTCTGTTCTCCTTAGCATAGTTGCCTGTGCTAACCCTACTATTAAAAACACCCCCTCCCACTCATTGCCTAATTTATTTTAAGACTACCTATAATGTCAGATACTAGTGCTTTAACTTGACAAGGTGCAGTAGGTTTTCCCATCATATCACTTATCATTGCTCTAATTGCATAATTATGTGTATGATTATTTGATTAGTCTCTCTCCCATTAGACTCTTAGCATCACAACGTTACAACCTATGAGTATGGCTCACTCTCATGTGAACAAAGACCAACCCATACCTGGTACATTGTAATTTCTCTGTAAATATTTGCTTAAGTAATAAATGAAATTTAAAATAAGTTGTGTTATTAAAAAAAGACTAAAAGAGTCATGGATCAAATTATGTTAGATATATATTTCAGAAAACTAAAAATGGAACAACCATTTGATTAAAAATCCCACTACTGGGTATCTCCTCAAAGGAAAATAAATCGTTATATCAAAAAGTTACCTGTATTTGTATTGTTTATTGCAGTGCCATTCACAATAGCAAAGGTATAGATTCAATCTATGTTCATCAGTGGAAGACTGGACAAAGAAAAAATGGAAAATACACACAATGGTATACCATTCCGTCATAAAAAGAATGAAATTATGTTATTTGCAACAATAGGGATGGAAATAAAGGCCATTATCTTAAGTGAAACAAGTCTGATACAGAAAGACATATCTGGATATTTTGACTTATAAGTGGGAGCTAAATAGTGTGTATACATGAATGTAGAGTGTGGAATAATAAACAATGGAGACTCAAAAAGGTGAGGGGGTGGAGGTGGATGGATGATGAAAGATTAATTAATGGGTACAATGTGTGTTATTTGAGTAATGGGTGCCCTAAAAGCTCTGACTTCATGGTGACACAAACTACGCATGCAACAAAATTGTTCATACTCCATAAGTTTATACCAATATAAATATACATAAATAAAATGTAAGGTATTAAAATATTTTAAATAAAAAATTAAAATTAACAAATTATTATAATATTTATTTATGATGAATAAAGATTTATGGCAGATGACAAAAATAGTTTAGCATCATTCAGAAAAAAAGTTCAGTTTAAATTACCCCTTGTGTTAGCCGGGCATGGAGGCATGCACCTGTAGTTCCAGCTACTTGGAAAGCTGAGGCGGAAGAGTCTCTTGAGTCCAGCAGGTCGAAGCTGTTGTGGCCGTGAGCATGCCACTGCATGCCAGCCTGGGCGACAGAGTGAAACTCTAGCTCAAAAAAAAGAAAGCAAAAGAAAAAATGATTCCTTGTGCATCTAGTATTGATATTTTACAAAGAATGATGTGATTTTTGTTATTTTCCACTGTTGATGGCAATGATATCTTTCTTAAATAGTAAAGCGGCAAGATTGATTTATCTCAACATACTACAGTAATTTCTGATGCTCTTATTAAAATACTTATGCTACTTTCTTCAGAATTAGATAAAGACATAAAATCTTTGCTAAAAGACTTAGGCAGTTGAACTAATAGGAAGAAGGTCGTGGTCCTGTGCTCATGAGATATGCCTGATGGGCATACTCACATAAAAACACAACATTGTAGAATATTGTGTTTTACTCCTAATTTTGTTATTTACACAATGCAATAGAAACATAAAATAAAGAATGCCTAAGTCTGCTAACAGCAAAGTTCTCACCTAATATAATGGAGCTAACATGTAAAAAATAAGTAGGACAAAATTTAATGGGTAAAAGGAGGGAGAGCATTGTCTGCAGAGGAAAGAGAACTAGCATGTGTATGTGGGCCTGAAAACGTGACATATTCACTGAACTAGACTCATTTTTTTTAGAAGTAATACGATATGTGTACTAGATAGCAAACAAGTCCTAGATTATAACAGAGCTTGAATTTACATTTTATCCTTTAGGCAATGGAAAGTCACTAAATATTTTAAGCAGGAGAAGGATATAAATAATTGGGATAATTATCATGTTAGAATAATTATCAAAATTATTCGTGTTGAAATAATTATTCCAGTGACTGTTCTACTAAAAAAGAAAAGTCTGAAGTAGGGAAAAGAGAAATTAGTAGACTGGTGTGTTCATTTTCTAGGACTGGTGTAACAAACTGCCACATCTTCTGAAGGCTGAAAGTCTTAGACCAAGGTGTTAGAAGGGCTGATTCCTTCTGAAAGCTGTGGGGGAAAATCTTTTTCATGACTCTCTTCTAGCTTCTGGTAGCTTGCTGACAATCTTTGCTGCTCCTTGACTTGTAGATGCATCCCCTAACTTTTGCCTTCATCATCATATAGCGGTCTCTCTGTGTGAATGTTTCTCTCCATATCTAAATTTCTTCTTTTTTATAAGAACTTAAGTCATATTGGATTCAGACATACATTAATGACTTATTTCACTTTAATTATCTGCAATGAGTCTACTTCCAGATAGGATCTTATTCTGATCAACTGGCGCTTAGGACTTCAACATAGGAATTTAGGAGGGGACACTATTCAAACTAAACCAGTTGGCAAACAACAATATGGCCCTGTCTGAGCTAAGGGAAAGAGGAGAGAACAGGGATAACAGGAAGTACATTTAAATTATAAGAGTGACAGGATGCAATACTTATCTAGATATAAGGGAAGAGGAACAAGGAGGGACCACTATTCCTCATTTAGGCCTTGGGATTGTTGATAATAGTATTTAGTCTAATAAGATTTCTGTCCAGTTAACCTATTTCTCACCAATTTTTTTCCTTTAACAAAACATAGACTAAAGAACATATATGAAAGAAAAATATATTTTATAGAAAACAGCACTGAAATTACTTTTTATCTTTTGGTTTATTTTGATTTTGATATTTGTCCAGTGGTTACAATTTATGGACATCAGCTTACTTAGCTTAAGTAAAATCTACCAGTTATTCATAATAGCTCCTGGTGGGCTATAAGGATTTATATTTTCAGCCCACATTTTTCTTCTGAGTTGTATAGCCACATACACAACTGTCCAATCATCTCTACTTGGTTTTCTCAAAAGAATCTCTCTAACTTATATCTAAAACTGAACATCCTTCTTTATAGAACTACTCTTGCTTAATCTTTTCTATCTCAGTGAATATGACTACAATCAATTCACCCATGAAGTCAAAAGCATGTTTTGAGTACCTACTATATGATAGGAAAACTTTGCTTTAGTTAATAGTGATGTAAAAACTTAAAAAGTAAATCGTTTGTATGCCCTTAAAAATCTTACAGCTAAGGGATGAGGGTAGCAAGGAAAAATCATATAAATCAACAAATACACAAGATAACTACAGGGTGTAATACATGCAGTAAAGAAAATGAGCAAGGTGATGTGATATATGTGGTACACCTTTAAGAAGGCTGCATTTGAATTGAAATGAGTAATATATGCAGAGACAAAGAAAGGGAATTCTATGAAGAAAGGCCTTTAAAAGCAAGTCTATAGGAATAGGTACGAGTTTGTCATTTTGCTTGGAGAAAAAAAAATGACCAATGTATCCAGATGATAATGAGAGAAGAAAAATGTAGTTTGATATGACATGTTGGAGATAAGTAGGCACCAAGTTATGCTAGGCACAAGGGTTGCAATAAGGAGTTTTTTAAAGAATAGTAGACTGGAGTGGGGTGGGGGACATGAGGTCTTGGGAGTGATAGCTAAAGGGTACAGATTTTTGTGTATTTTTTTGAGATGATACAAATGTTCTAAAATTGTGGTGATGGATGCACAAATCTGTGAATATGCAGAAAATAATTTAAATATACACTATAAATATGTCTATTTTATGATATGTGAATTATATCTCAATAAAGTTGTTTTAAACCCTTTTAAAAAAATAGATAGTGGAAAACCATGTAAGTGTTTAAGAAGTAGTATGTAAAAATCTGATTTATTGTATGAACAGATGATCCTGCTTGTAATTTTATAGTATGAAATATAGGCTCTAGGTATGTAGTAGTGAACACTAAAGGACAAATTAGTAGGATGCTGCAATAGACTAAGGAAGAGACAGCGATGGAGAATTAGAACAGTGGTTACTGTAGATATAGACACTGAAATATGTTTTTGAGGCCAAAATCTCATATATTGATGATGATTTGAATTTGACTAATCAAAGGGAAGAAGTCATTAATTATTCTAAGATTTTTGCCTTGAGAATTTGATAATGTTGCTATTTATATAATTGGTTAGAACATTAACAGCATTTTGGAAGAAAAATAGTATGGCAAAGTAGTGATATATGAAATGTCAAAACAAAGATATCAAATAGTCTGTAAGGAAGGTTAGGGAAGCAGCCATGATTAGAGCTATCGATATGTCATTATCAGAAAGCCATATTGAGTGGGCACAGACATACTGCTTGATTCTCCTCCACGGTAAAATGTGTTCGCCCAGCAGCTAGGAGTGCCGTCAGCATACATGCTCCCATTATCAGCTCCCTCAGGGTCTGCTTCTACTGTAGAAAGCTCCTTCTCCCCAAAGCACACATTTTCAAAGCAGCAGACATCTAATAACTGATCATAATGGAGATATAAAAGCTTGACTTAGTGGGACAACTCTGTGTCTCTGCTCTCCCTTGTTTCCTGTGGGGTTGATGAAGATTTTTGGCAACCTGCTCTGTGGGTTTGACTTTTTCCTCTGTCCAGTTAAATACTACTACTGCTTCTTCCCCTCTGACCTACAAGTGTTAATCCTGCACACCAGATTCCACTGCTGTGCTTTTTTCCAAGAGACCAACTTGTGACAAGCTAACATTTGAGAAAAAGTTGTATGAGGTAAGATAAATAGAAAAAACGAGAAAAGAAAAGAGAGGATAAGAAATTAGAAAAGAAGACAAGGTAGAGAAGATAAAAAGTGAGATGAAGACAAGAAAAGGGAAGGGAAGAATGAAGGGGAAGGCAGGGACTGAAGAGAAGGGGAAGGAAGAAAGCTCAGAATCAAGCCCTGGTTCAAGAGTAAAGAGCTTACATTTTAGGAATAGGGTGGGGTGGGGGGGGAAGCAGTTATGAAAAAGGCACAAGGCAAGAAAAAATAGTAGAAGCAGCCAGCATCGCTACTAGTGAAACAATTACTCATGACAGCAACAGATAAAACATACTTGAAACTGTAATATGTATTAACCCCTCATATAATCACTGTCTTTTGAATTTTTATTTTCTATAATGCATTTCATCTCACCAGTTCCACCTATTTACATTGTGTCCACTCTTGTCCAAGCCATCTCCTCTAACTAGATTATACAATAGCACAATAACTAGTCTCCATACATTCACATGTCCACCTGCAGATAATCTCTACAATCCAAAAGCATGTGTTTTTTTTTTAATATGTCTTTATTTTATTAAGGCAGTTTTATGTTCACAGCAAAACTAAGAGTATGATTTTCCATATACACCCTACTCTCACACATACATAATCTTCCTATTAAAAACATCCCAAAAAAGAGTAATACATTTATTACAATTGATGAACCTACATTGAGACATGACAATCACCTGAAATCCATAATTTGCACTCCTAGTACTGTCCACTCTATGGGTTTGACAAAAGAACAATGCCTTATAGCTATCATTATATGTATCACATAGAATATTTTAACTGCCCTAAAAATTCTGTGAGCCACCTATTAAGCCCTCCTACTTCCCCTAGCAACTACTGATCTTTTTACAATTGCCACATTTTTGCTTTTACCAGCGTGTCATATAGATTGAGTGATACAGTATGTAGTCATTAGAGGTAATCTTTTTAAATTCATAATATGCACTTAAAGTTTCTCCATGTTATTGCATAGTTTGATAGTTCATTTTGTTTTAGTGTGGAGTAGAATTTTTATTTACTGAATGTACCACAGTACAATTTATGTGTTTGTTTGTTTATTTATTTATTTATTTATTTATTTATTTATAGAAGGACAACTTGCCTGTTTCAAAGTTTTGGCAATTATGAATAAAGCTGTAATTTTTTTCTGTGTACATGAGTTTTCAACTCCTTTGGGTAAATACCAAAGACTATGATTACTGGATAGTATGCTGAGAGTGTATTTAGTTTTATAAAATACTGCCATTTTTCTTCTGAATTGACTATATCTTTTTTCAGTTCCACAAGCAATGAATGAGTTGCCTGTTGCTTCACCTCCTCACCATCATCTGATGGTTTTAGTGTTTTGTTTTTTTACTTGTTTGTTTGTTTTTTAAGTTGGAGCCTCACTTTGTCACTCAGGATGGCGTGCAGTGGTACACTCACAGATACCCCAGCATCGACCTGCTGGGCTGCGATCCTTCTACCTCAGCTTTCCAAGTAGCCAGAACTACAGGCTCACGTTACCACACCCAGCTAATTTTTGATTTATTGGGGAAACAGGTCTAGCCAAGTTGCCTGGGTTGGTCTCGAACCCATGGGCTCAGGAAAACCACTCGCCTTGGCCTCCCAAAGTGCTGAGATTATAGTCTGAGCCACTGAGCCTGGCCTGATTTAGGTCATTTTAATAGGTATGTCGTGGGATCTCATTGTTGTTTTAATCTGCATTTTCTTGATCTTTCATATATTTATTTTTTATCTATATATAATCTTTGACAAGGTATATTTTCAGATATTTGGCACTTTTTAAATAAGATTATTTTCTTATTTTTGGTTATAAGTGTTCTTTGCATATTTTGAATAACAGTACTTTGTCAGATGTATCTTTTGCAACTATTTGTTTTTCAGTCTTTGGCTTGTCTTCTCATTTCCTTGACATTGTTATTCACAGAGCAGAAGGTTTCAATTTTAATAAAGTCCAACTTGTCGATTATTTCTTTAATGGATCATACCTTTGGTATTATATCTTTGAAATTATCACTATACCCAATGTTCTAGATTTTCTTCTAGGTTACCTTCCAAGAGTTTTGTAGCATTGTGCTTCATATTTAAGTTTATAATCCATTTTATGTTAATTTTTGTGAAAGTTGTAAGGTCTGTATCTAGATTTTTGTTTGTTTGTGGGTGTCTAGTTGTTCCAACACCATTTGCTGAAGACTATCTTTGCTCCATTTACTGCTTTCACTCCTTTGCCAAAGATCAGTTGAATATGAACTCATTTCTGGGTTCTTTACTCTGCTCAAATGAACAATTTATTCATTTTATTACTAATACCACACTGTAGCTTTATGGTAGGTTTTGATTTGGGGTGGTATCAGTCCTCCAACTTTGTTCTCTTTATTTTTTTAAGTATTGTGTTGGCTATTCTGGGTCTTTTGCCTCACTGTATACTATTTAGACTCAGTTTAATGATGTTTACAAAATCTTGCTTTGAGGAAAAATTGACATCTTGACAATATTGGGTCTTCCTGTCCATGAATGCAAAGTATCTCTTTATTTGTATAGTTTTATTTCATTCATCATATTTTTGTAGTTTTTCTCCTTTAGATCTTATGCATATTTTGTTAGATTTATACCTAAGTATTTAATTTTGTGAGTGTTAATGTAAGTGGCAATATGTTTTTAAATTCAAATTTAATTTGTTTGTTGCTGGGTTGACTTCTGTATGTTAACCCTGTATCCTACAATCTTTCTATAATCACTTTTTAGTTGCAAAAGTATTTTTGTCAATTCTTTCAAAGATTTTATGTAGATGATCATGGCATCTGCAAAGTTTTATCTCTTGCCTCTTAATCTGTGTCCCTTTTATTGCCTTTTCTTGTCATACTGAATTAAGTAGGATCTCAAGCACAATGATGAAAAAAGTTATGAGTGGTGACATTCTTGGGGTTTTTTTCCTGATCTTATTGAGAAATCTAGTCTGTCATTATTATTATGTTAGCTATAGGCTATTTTTCAAAAGACTGTTTTTTATCAACTTGAGAAAGTTTTTCTTCTTTCTTAGTTTACTGGGAATTTTTCTTATTAATGAGTTTTACATTTTATCAAATTCTTTTTTTTAATCCATTGATATGACAATTTGACTTGTTTTTCTGCGATAAGTTACACTAATTTTCAAATATTCGCTCAGTCTATCCATTCCTGAGATAATTTCCACTTGGTTGTGGTGTATACATTTTTGTTAAATAGTTGAATTCCTTCTGCCAGTATTTTCTTGGGAATATTTCCATCTATGTTTATCAGACATATTGAGTTATAGGGTTTTTTTTTCCTTATAATATCTTTACCTGGTTTTGGTATTAGGATGTATTTCCTCAGCTTCTATCCTCTGAAAGAGACTATAGAGATTAGTATACTTTTTTCTGAAATATTTGGTTGAATTTACCAGTGAACCTATCAGGACCTGGTGTTTTCTGTTTTGGAAGCCTATTAATGATTGATTCATTTTTTAAAAAAAGATATAGGCCTATATATATTGTCTACTTTTTGTTGTGTGAGCTTTGGTAACTTGGTTTTTTTTCAATAAATTGGTCCATTTCATCTAGGTTATCTAATTTGGGGCATGAAATTGTTCATAATATTTCTTTATTATCCTTTCAAAGTCCATGGGATCTGTCTTGCTGTCTTCACTTTCATCTTTGATATTAGTAATTTGTGACTTGTCTATTTTTCTTAGTTACACTGGTTAAAGCCTTATCAATCTAGTTATCTTTTCAAAGTATCAGTTTTTGGTTTTTTCAATGTTCTATATTTATTTTTTTGTTTTCAAATTCATTTATTTTTGCTCTGAATCTTATTATTACTTTTCTTCTGCTTACTTTGGATTTAATCTATTCTTCATTTTCTAGTTTCCTGAGGTCAAAATTTAGATTATAAATTTTATATCTTTTTTTCTTTTTTAAGAATGCATTCAACTTTTGATCTAAACACTGCTTTTGTTGCATTCTACACATTTTGATAAGGCATGCTTTCATTTCCTTTACATTTCTTATGAGATTTCTTCTTTGGCCAATCTATCAATTAGAGGTTTCTTGTTTAACCTTCATGTACTTTGGAATTTTCTGGTTACCTTTCTATTATTAAATAATAGCTCTATTAAATAGTTAATTACTAATTTTCTGCCTGCTAGATAGGTATATTTCTGATAGAAGAGTATTAAAGTCACCAAATATGACAGTGGAGTTTTCTACTTCTTGAAGTTCTATTAATTTTTGTCTCAGGGGTTTGACACTTTATTGTTAGGGCCATATACATTAAGAACTTTGAGAATTGACCTCTTTATTATTATTTATTGTCTTTTTAAAAAATCTCTGTTATAATTTATTGCCTTGAAGTTCACTATGTATGCATTTACTATAACTATTTCTGCTTTTTTGAATAAGGTTCACATGGCATATTTTACTTCATCTGTTTACTTTTTATCTATATGTGCCTTTATGTCTAAAGTAGGTTTCTTGTAAATAACATATATTTGGATCTTTTTTATAATCCACTCTGACAAGCTCTTTCAATTAACGCATTTAAACCCATTGATGTTCAAAAGGATTACAGATATAGTTGGATTAATATCTCCAATATTTGTTACTGTTTTCTATTTGTTGCCTTTGATCTTTGTTATTTTTTGCATTCCATTTTGTTGTGCCTTTGTGGATTTAACAGGGCATATTATATTACTGCTCTTTTCTCCTTCCTTAGTATATTATTTACAGGGTTTTTTTTTTTAGTGGATTACCCTAGAGTTTGCGGTATATATTTAAAATATTCACTTGCAATTAATCCAAATTTACTTGCAAATAACATTGTACAACTTTATGAATAGTGTGTGTGCCATATAATGATAAAAAAATCATAATTTCTTCCTTTCATTCATGGTATCATTGTTGCCATTTGTTTACTTACACACACACACACATACACACAAATATACAAACATAAACATATATAATAAAATACACTGTTATTATTATTTTAAACAAATTGTTATCTATTAGATAAATTAAGAATAAGAAAAAGAAAAAGTTCTTATTTTACCTTCACTCATTCATTCTTTAATGCTTTTCCTTTCTTTTTTTTTTTTTTTTTTTTGAGTTGGAGTCTCACTCCGTCGCCCAGACTGGAGTGCAGTGGCCGCTCCCGGCCACTGCAGCCTCGACCCGCTGGGCTCCGGCGATCCTTCCACCTCAGCCTTCTGAGTAGCCAGAATTAAAGGCATGCGCTACCACGCCCAGCTGATTTTTTGATTTATTGTAGAGATGAGGTCTCGCCAAGTTGCCCAGATGGGTCTCGAACCCGCGGGCTCAGGCAATCCACTCACCTCAGCCTCCCAAAGCACGGGATTACAGGCTGAGCCACCAAGCCCGGCTTTTCCTTTCTTAATGTAGATCTAAGTTTCTAACCTATATTACTTTCCTTCTCCCTAAAAAACTTCTTTGACCATGTCTTGCAGTGCAGTTCTACTAGCAAGAAATTCTTTCTTTTTTTTTTTTTTTTTTGGTCTGTTAAAGTATTTACTTCTCTTTCATTTTTGCAGGATAATTTTTCAGAACCATAATTCTAGGTCTTTATTTTAACACATTAAATATTTCAATCCACTGCCACATGCATGATTTCTGAGACATTGACTATTTGTCATATCTTTATTCCTCTCCAGATGAGGTATTGCTCCACCTGGCTTTTTTTAGAATTAATTTTTTTTTTAATTGTAGTTTGAGCCGGGCTCGGTGGCTCAGCCTGTAATCCCGTGCTTTGGGAGGCTGAGGTGATGGACTGCCTGAGCTCGTGGGTTTGAGACCCGCCTGGGCAACTTGGCGAGACCTCATCTCTACAATAAGTTTTTTAAAAAAATTAGCTGGGCATGGTAGTGCATTCCTGTAGTTCCAGCTACTTGGAAGGCTGAGGCGGAAGGATCGCCGGAGCCCAGCAGGTCGAGGCTGCGGTGGCCGGAGCGGCCACTGCACTCTAGTCTGGGCGATGGAGTGAGACTCCAACTCAAAAAAAAAAAAATTGTACTTTTTAAAATCATTTGATACATTTTGCATCTTCCAAGCTTCCTGAATTTGTGGTTTGGTATCTGGCATTAACTTAGGAAACTTGCATTCACTGTTATTTCAAATATTTTTTCTCTTCCTTTCTGTTTCTCCTCCCTCAGGTGTCCCTATGATGTGTATGTTGCACCTTTGGTAGTTCTCCAATAATTCTTGGATATTCTGTCTCATAATTATTTTTAGCTCTCTGCTTTGCAGTTTTGGAGACTTCTATTGTCATATGTCTAATCTCATAGATTTTTTGGTTGTTGTTTTTTGTTTTATCCATGTCTAGTTTACAGAAAGCTCATAAAAAAAAATCTTTATGTGTGTTACAATGCTTTTTATCTCTAGTTTTTCTTGTTTTTTTGGGGGGGGTGGTTCTTTCTTATGATTTCTATTTATGTGCTTACTTTTCTCATATATTCTTCATCCGTTCGACTCTTTGGCATATTATTCCCAATTATTTTAAATTCCTGGTCTGATAATTGCAACATACCTGACATGTCCGGTTTCAACACTTGAGGTTTGTCTCTGAAAATTGTGTTCTTTGCCTTACAATATTCTTTGCAATTTTTTTTTTATTGATAGCTGGAGAGGTTTTAGGGGGTACAATGAACTGCTGTAAAAAGACCTTTAGCAATGCAGTGGTAAGGTGTGGAGGTTAAGGAAAGTTTCTATAGTCTTATGATTAGTTATCAGTCTTTTACTAAACTAATACCCCTAGACTGTGAACTTTACAAGTCACTCTCTCTCTTTTTCTCTCCTTTTCTCTTCCCTCATTAGATGATACTGTATGGCTAGTGTGGGCTGGAGATGAGTATTTCTCTTGTTCTTTTATCTCCTTTCTTTCCTGCAGAAGACCAGACTAAGCTGGAACTGGGTGTTTTCCTTCCCCTAGGTCAGTTAGGCTCTAATAATATCCCAGATAGTTAGGCTGTGGTTGACTAGGTTTTTCCTGAGAGCAGGTCTTGTTAAGAAGAAATTGGGAAACCTCAAAGGGATTCTTTTTCCCCCTCTCCCTGCTAGAGGTATGAAAATATTTTTTATCTGATCTTCACTGAGAATTTGGTAGAACTTATAGGGATAAAACTCACAAATGGAGGAGGTATATGTGACTGTTCCCCACAGCCCTCAGGATGTTTAACCCTCAGACATATCCACACTGTGACTTCCGAAAGTCACCAATTGCAGTTCAGGTTTTTCAACCAAATTTTGATTTCGATGGAGGTTTCCATTCCTGAGTTTCTGCTCTGTTTAGCTGTGACTCCCTGTATTCCTCTGTTTGTTTCTTCAATATTAAGGTTACTGTTTGTCCTTCTTTGCCTCTTTTATAGATTCAAGAAGCATTAATCTTTTAGTATGTTAAGTTTTTACTTGTTGCTAGAGTGTAGAGCTTGGCAACTTCCAAGCTCCCTGTCTGTGGAACTGGAAACTATTTCTCAGCACAAAGTGTTTAATCACATAAATCTGACCATTTAACACCCCATTTATCCTTTTTAGTAGCTTCCCAATACTCTTACACAAGAACTCATTACTGTGGCCTTCTTGACTCTGCATGAGATGTTAAGTCTATCTTTTCAGCATGATACTACAGTTAGATGGCATTCCCTCTTACTCACTGGTCTCCAGTTTCCCTGGCCAACTTTCAGTATCTGAGAGCCTCATTTCGTCTTTCTCAAGGCTTCAACATATACTACTCTCCCTTGCTGTAATAGATATTTTTAAAATTACTAATTAGCTTTTAAATATGTGTTCCAGATTTCTTTCTCCAGAACATATTTCACCTCATTGAGGTAAGGTCCTATGGTAGGTGTGTTTTGTTTGCACTGTACTTTTCCCTTGCTGCACTTGTCCCAAAAATGATTTAAATGGTTGGAATGTTTTCTCAGAAGGTCCTAAGTTTCATAGAAACAAGAGTTTTTTTAGTCCTAGTATCCTTAGGAAAGTATCAAGGACATAGTTGATGTTCCTTATACATTTACTGAATTAAAGAGTAAAAGAGTGGCTATAACACTCTGACTACAAAAGAAGATGATAATAATTATTAAATCAAAAGAAGATGATAATAATTATTAAATCAATTTCACACAAAATTTTCTAACAGTGAAGACCAAACAACTTCTTCAGTCTTCTTATTCTCTCATCTTTAGCCTTTAAAAGGATCAATTTAATTATTTAAATTTTTGTGAAATAATTAACTTTTAAGTTGCTTATCCTACATAATTTGATTAATTATATGAGTCATATTAGTTGTGCATGGTGATAAAACTTATGGTAGTAATATAATATCAAGTGAAGAATTAAATTTGGAAAAGGGATTTTCTCCTAGATGAGATATGTGGATTATAAATAAAATAAAGTATACAATATATAACTCAATGAAGATTTTTCTTATTTTTCAAGAAATAAATGTCTTGAGAATAAATATTTTTCTGCATAAATTGTTAGCTAATTGGGTTCTATTTGATAATGTGAGTTTTAAAAGTAGTGTACCACAAAGTAATTAAATTAAGTCAAACTAATACATAACCATTGTCCACATCAGTCTCTGACTAAGCTGACAATACAGAAACCAAATAGCTGAGATAGTCATAGAACCATTTTTATTTATTATTAAATAAATTCCCAAAGATGTTGAAATATACAATTAGTGGAGTTAATTTTACTAGCCACATGTTTTCAGACAGCTGGGGACAAATGGAAAAAAAGTGACTGGTTAAAATGAAGCATTGTTTCCTCTCTGGAAACCCCATATGGGTGCTTGCTAACTTTATCTGTAAAAAACTTCACCAGAGTTAATTAACTATGAGAACATAAAACTGAATTGTCATGAACTAAATATCTTTCTAAAATGTATTTAACATAAGAATATATGAAACAATGCAACTAGAATCCCTTTCCTATTTGTATTATTTAATCATTGATTTTTAAATCTTTACCAAAAAGTATTAAAAATTTTAATATCCAAGTATTGAGAGATCGGGAAGATGGTGGCCAAGCCAGTTGGACTATGCGAGTCTCCATGTGAGTGAGCCAGTGTATGGAAAATTTTGTGTATGTGCTGGTGAGCAAGTGGGCATGTGAGTGGCTACCTGAATGGGGGTTAGGGAGCTAGCAGCCAGGGCTCTCCTGGTACAGCGGCTGGTGCCACCGGTGCTGGGCCTGGACCCTAGCAATTCCCAGGACTCAGAAGTTGAGAACCATTTTGTTTTTCCTTTCTTTTTCTTCTTTTTTTTAAATCACAAACCCTCCTTGGGAAGAAAATGCTGGGAGATACTGTCTAAGTGGGGGCTTGTGAGCAAGTGGTCAGGCCCCTTGTCCAACAGCTGGTGCTGCTGCTTCTCTGCTGCATCCCTGGCTCTTCCCAGGTTGCAGAAGCCAAGCGCCATTATTTTTTTTTAACGGACAAAAGCTGCAGGAGAAAATATCGCCGGGGCTCTCCCTCACTGGTGCAGCAGGAGAGAAACTGAAGGATCCTGGCTTAACTTCACCACTTCAGCACCTGGCAGAGCACTGGCAGCAGGGGCTGTGAAGGGAGTCCAGATGCAAAATCTCACGGAAGAGGACAAGAAAGGAATCCTACCACCATCTTGAAGGTGGGGCAGGAAAGTGCTCTGACTCACTCAACATGGAGCAACAGTCCCAATCTCTATGACTGGCAGATCAACTACTTAGGAATTGATCGTGACCCAGAGGTAATATCCTGAAAGCAAAAACTTTGGAGGGACCTGAGGAGTGCTGAGTTCCAGGCATCCCACCCCCACCCTGATCCAGCCAGGGAAAAGAGGGTATGGCAGAAAATGAGGAGGAAGAATTCCAAAGAGATCAGTGGTGAGTTCAGGGCTGACCTAAATCCCCTCCTCCCTAGCAATCCTCTGAATGTCAGACCCACACAGATGGGCCACGACTGAGAGGGACAAACCCAGGCAGAGCCTGGATGTCAGTTGCAGTAGGAGAACTCCATTCCAGAATAGACCTGGCTGGGGCACCCCCCACCAGTACACACATGGGGAAGAGGCCATCCCATACCTCCCCACTGGAGGTGATCTCCCTGACCATAGGAGAGTGAGAGGGGAGGACTGCAGCCACACCCACCTCTGCTGCCCCTCCTCCATCCCTGCTTCAGACACTGAGGATAGAGTGAAAGAGGTGGCTCTGTAGGAGTGAACTGACTAGAGAAACAATTACAGAGCCTGCCACAAGAGGACAGGTTTTTTTTCAATTTTCAATTAAAAAAACTTTTTTAAATGTTTTGACTGTTTGCTAGTTCAACTATTTTTTTTTTCTTTTTGAGTTGGAGTCTCACTCTTGTCACCGAGACTGGAGTGCAGTGGCTGCTCCCGGCCACTGCAGCCTCAACCTGCTGGGCTCCAGCAATCCTTCTGCCTCAGCCTTCCAAGTAGCCAAAATTACAGGCACGTGCTACCATGCCCAGCTGATATTTTGATTTATTGTAGAGATGAGGTCATCTATTTTTTAAACATTTTTCCTTTGTGCATAAATGTGTATATGAGGGTTTGATCTGCTCGCATCCAAATATTTTTTCAGTTCTTTTTCTGTTTCTTTCTTCTTTTATTTGTTGTTTTCTATTTATGGGTGTATGTGAATGATTGAGTGTTCAACTTTCAATTTTGTTGTTTTGTTGTTTGTTTTTGCTCTTTTGCTCTTCTGGGTTTTTTTATTTTCATTTTTTTATAGTTTAAGGTGTGTGTCAATATATGTGTGTGTCAACAAGAAGTTCGACCTGAATTTCATTATTTTTTTTCCCCTTTGGTCTTTCTATTTTTCTTCTCTATTCACTTTATGCTAGGCATGTGTGTGTGTTTAATTTTCTTGGTTTTGTTGTTGTTGTTTGTTTTGTTTCACTTTGTTGTTATTCCAGTTGTTTTGGGGTATATGTGTATGTGTGTGTGTGTTCAAGTGTTTTTTGCATTAGTTTCTGCTTTACATCATCATATAGAGTGCTGGTGGGAAGTGGGTCTCAGGGAACACATACCACAATAAGTGAACATTGCAATTTGCAAGTAGTTTCTGAATTCTAACATTCTAGTCCCCTACTTTATTCAAATTTCAAAAACTACAAGAGATGACAAAGCTTCCCACCTACCATCCTATCTAAAAATAGAGTCCAGATCAGGGAAGAATAGAGGACTGAGCAAACATCAGAAGGGAAAGCTTCTCCCATTGACACTGATAGAATGAAAGTGAAAAACAAGAGATCTGTCACAAATGAGGAAAAACCATAGGAAGACCTAAGGCAATTTCAAGTGTACCAAAGATAAAACTCCTGAAAAATCAGACCTTGGTGCCCAAACAATGGAAGTCACCAACAGCAGGACACAGAATATGACAAGGATTAGGGAATAGATGAAAAGAGTGAATAAGACTCAGAAAGACAAGATACAACAGTGAAAGCTTGTAACAGAGATTTTGGCAATACAAAACTTCATCCAGGAAATAAATTGCAAGATGACAAGCATGGAAAGCAGAATTAATCTAGCTGAAGAAAGAATCTCAGAACTTGAAACCAGAACATGGAATTAACTCAATCTATAAAAAACATAAAAGGAGACTCAGAAAGAAAGAACAAGCCTAAAAGAGATGTGCAATTATATTAAGAGGCTGAACCTACACCTGATTGGTATCCCAGAAGAAGAAAGAAAAATGGAGAAAACTTGGAGCAAGTATTCCACGAGGTAATCCAAGAAAACTTCCCCCATCTCACCAGAGGTGTGACCAGCCAACCACAAGAGATACAGAGTATCCCCACAATACATCAAATGAGAAGACCACCACCTTGACACATAGTAACTCACCTATACATAGTAGGCATAAAAGAAAAAATCCTAAAGGTAGCAAGAGAGAAAGGTCAGACTACCTACCAGGGAAAACCAATCAGAATAGCAGCAGACAAACTGACAGAAACACTACAAGCAAGAAGGGACTGGAGCCCTATATTCAAAGTCCTCAAAGATAAACAATTTCAACCAAGAATTTTCTATTCAGCCAAGCTCAGGTTCATCAGTGATGGAAAATTAAAATACTTCTCAGACGTCCAAGTCCAAGAGATTATTCAGCTTTCAGACCAACTCTACTTAAAAAGACACTTTTTAAGTAGACACTTAAAAAGGTATTAAGCACAGAAGAAAGAAAAAAAAAGAATGACCACACCCTTCCTAATAGAATGGCAGAGCACAAAATCAAAGAGAACACAGTGCAAAAAGAAACTTGAAAAAACACATATACATTAACCACAAAGCTAAAAGAAAACAAGCAAACAATAAAAAAACTTTGTAAGTACTACATGACAGCAATAAATAATCACATTTCAATAGTCAGCATGAATGTGAATGGACTAAATGCACCACTGAAAAGACACAGAATGGCAAACTGGATAAGAAACCATGAACCAATTATTTGCTGCATCCAGGAGACTCATCTCATTACAAGGGACACACACAGACTCAAAGTTAAAGGGTGAAAAATGAGATTCCAGGCAAATAGGTCACAAAGGAAGGCAGGAGTTACAATCTTAACATCAGACAAAACAACCTTTAAGCTATCAAAAATTTAAAAGATGCAAAAGGACACTACATAATGATAAAAGGTTCAATCCACTAACAAGAAGTATCCCTTCTAAACATATATTCACCTAATACAGGAGCACCAGTATTTATAAAACAACTATTAAGTAAACTAAAAAAAGGCTATTGACTCTAACACTATTATAGTAGGGGACTTGAATACCCCACTAACAGCCCTAGATAGATCATTGAGGCAAAAAATCAACAAGGAAATCCAGAACCTAACCTTGACACTCAACCAAATGGACTTAATAAATATCTACAGATTATCCCCCCCAAAAGCCACAGAATATACATTCTACTCATCATCACATGGAACGCACTCCAAGATCAATCACATCCTTGACCATAATTCAAGCATAAACAAATTCCACAAGGTTGAAATCTTGCCATGCACACTCTCAGACCACAGTGGAATAAAAATAAGTATCAACACCAACAACATTTCACTAAACCCCACAAAGACATAGACAATAAACCGCATGATGCTGAATAACTACTGGGTCAACAGTGAAATCAAAGCAGAAATTAAAAGATTTCTGGAAACAAATGAAAATGAAGAAACATCTTACCAAAACCTCTAGGATGCCATGAAAACAGTTCTAAGAGGGGAGTTTATATCTCTATAAGAACACATCTAGAAAACGGAAAGATCACAAATCACCTAAGGGAACTAGAAAGAGTTGACCACCAAAACCTGAACTTTATAGAAGAATCCAAATAACCAAAATAAGAACCCAAATATGGGACATAAAAGACAAAAATATCCTAGAAAACATCAACAAAACAAAAACTTGGTGCTTTGGAAAAATTATCAAGATTGATGGACCCCTAGCCAGAATAACCAAGAAAAAGAGAGAAAAAGCCCGAATAAACACAATCAGAAATACAAAAGATCAAATTACAACTGACCCCGAAGAAATACAAAAGATTATCAGAGATTACTGTGTACACCTATATGGAAACAAACTTGATAACCTAAATGAAATGGAGGACTTTCTGACATCACACAACCTCCCCAGTTTGAAACAAAAAGACATTGAGACACTAAATAGACCAAAAACAACCCAGAAAATGTACTCTGTTACACGAAAACTACCTACCAAAAAAAAAAAAAAAAAAAAAACCTGGACTGCATGACTTTCCAGTAGAATTCCACAAACATACAAGGAAGAGCTGATACCAATTCTATTAAAAATATACCAGGCAATTGAGAAAGATAGAATCCTCCCCAAAACATTTTACAATGCTAATATCACACTGATTACCCAACCAGGTATTTTACCCAACAAAAAAAGAGATGTCCCTTATGAACATAGATGCAAAAATCCTCAATAACATTCTAGCAAATCAGATCCAAAAACACATCTCAAAAATCATCCACCATGTCCAAGTAGGCTTCATCCCCAGGATGCAGGGCTGGTTCAACATTTGTAAGACCATAAATGTAATCAAATACATCAACAGATGTACAAACAAGAACCACATGATTATATCATTAGATGCAGAAAAAGTATCTGATAAAATCCAGCATCCCTTCTTGATAAACACCCTCAAGCACCTAGATATAGAAGGAACATACTTCAAAATAGGAAGTGCCATCTATGATAAACCCACAACTAACATATTGCTAAATGGACAGAAACTGGAATCATTTCCCCATAAATTGGAACAAGACAAGGCTGCCCACTCTCACTCCTTTTGTTCAACATTGTGTTGGAAGTCCTAGCTCAGACAATTAGACAAGAGAAGTAAATCTGGGTTATCCAAATAGGAAAAGAGGAAGTCAAGTTATCCCTCTTTGCTGATGATATGATCCTATATCTTGAAAATTCAAGAGAAACTGTCAAAAACCTGCTTGCACTGATAAAGGACTTTTGCAAAGTCTCAAAGTACAAAACAAATATGCAAGAGAGTGTTGCATTCATATACACCAACAAGAAACAGGCAGAGACCCAATTAAAACACATCCCATTCCTAATAGCCACCAGAATAAATGAAATACCTTGGCATCTTCCTAACCAGAGAAGTGAAAGACCTTTACAATGAGAATTGCAAAAGACTGCTCAAAGAAATCCAAGACGACACAAACAAATGGAAAAATATTCCATGTTCATGAATAGGAAGAATCAACATTGTTAAAATGTCCATCCTACCAAAGGCAATCTACAGATTTATCACAATACCCATTAAGTTACCAACATCATTCTTCTCAGACCTGGGAATGACAATACGGAAATTCATATTGAAACATTAATGATGACCAATTGTCAAAAAAAATCCTTAGCAAAAAACAAACAAAGCAGGAAGTATCACACTTCCAGATTTCAAACTTTACTATAAGGCTACAGTAATCAAAACAGCCTGGTATTGGTACAAGAACAGGCACATAGATCAATGGAACAGGATTAGATTCTGGAAGCAAAGCCTCAATTTCTCAACCAACTCATCTTTGACAAAGCCTCCAACAACAACCACTGGGGAGAGGAGAACCTATTCAGTAAATGGTGTTGGGAAAACTGGCTGATCACAGGCAGAAGATTGAAACAGGACCCCTACCTATCACCATACACAAAAATTAACTCTAAATGGATCAAAGACCTAAATGTAAAAACTCAAACTATAAGAATCTGAGAAAACACAGGATACACCCTTATGAAAATTGGAACTGGCAACTATTTCCTATTCAGAACCCTAAATGCCCATAACTTAAGAAATAAGATAGACAAGTGGGACCTCATCAAACTGATAAGCTTCTGCAAAGCAAACCATCAAGAAAGCAGGGAGACAGCCCACAGAATGGGAAAAAATATTTGCCAAATGTATATCTGACAAAGGCCTAACATCTAGTATCTACAAGGAGCACAAACATGCCAAAGGAAATAAACAAACAGCTCCATTAAAAAGTGGGCAAAAGACATGAATAGACACTTCTCAAAAGAAGATATACATGCAGCCAACAGGCACATGAAAACTTTCTCAACCTCACTCATCATCAGAGAAATGCAAATCAAAACCACATTGAGATACCATCTATCCCCAGTAAGAATGTTCATCATTAATAAAACAAACAACAGATGCGGAGAAAAAGGAACACATCTACACTGCTGGTGGGAATGGAAACTAGTGCAACCTCTTTGGAAGACAGTGTGGCAATTCCTGAAAGAACTAGAAATTGACCTTCCATATGACCCAGCAATTCCCCAACTGGGAATATACCCGGAGGAACTCAAATCACTCTACAAAAAAGATATCTGCACATGTATGTTTGTTGCAGCTCTATTCACAATAGGAAAAACATGGAACCAACCATGTTGCCCATCGAAGCTGGACTGGATTAAAAAAATGTGATACATATACACAATGAAATTTTATACAGCCATAAATAAGGACAACTTGGATGGACTTTGCAGCAACTTGGATGGACTTAGAGTCGATCATACTCAGTGATCTATCACAGTAACAAAGAACAGTGTACCATATGTAATCACTAATAAGTGGACCTAGAACTGTTATAATACTATAAGAAAGTGATTGGCAGTAGTGGGAAACTGTCATGGGAGAGACAGTGGGATTGGCAGTTGAGGGAAACTGCTAGGGAAGGGAGGGGCATACCTCATCAACAAAGGTACCTGCATAATCAACATTTGTGTACCTAACCCTGAATTGTACCTCATATTTTTATAATAAAAAATATATATTCAAGTATTGGCCATATTATTTCCATAATGTGTGCAAAATTATAATTTTAATTAGAATTTTTTAATATTTATATTAAGAATTTTTTGGAATAAAAAGAGTTATTGTTCATTTGGGGAAAGACTCAAGTATTATTCTGGTGTGGGTGGTCATTAATCAGCCAGAATTTACATTATTGGAAGAAGCACAAAGAATAATACTCATTTCTGATTTCTAAAGTGGCTCACATTGAATATTAACCCTCAAATCTGAATTTTAGTGAGCTGCAAAACTACTCTTTAACAAAGCCTGATGTGCCTCATACATATCAGATATCTCCTAGAAGTCAAATTGAGAAATGTCAGATTTTTGCAGGCTCTGAAAAGATTGGTGGAGTTAAAGTTGAATGTGAGAAAATATTGGTTATAACATTTCACTATTAGTAGAAGCAGACATGAATTTGTTGGTAGAAAGAATGATAGTAATTAAGCAATTAACTTTTATTTGTTTGTTTTTCATAGAATAAAATATTCTTCCTGACTTGATAAATAAGTGATACTTATCACTTCCCCTTTTTTCCCTAATGTTCAAGTGCATAGAAATTGCTCAGATGGTATGTATGTGTATTCTGTTTTATTTGATTAAAAGTGTTGAATCTTTGGAGGAAGAAATAAAACCCAGTTTAAACAAAATATTTAGTTTATTTCCAAAATAATTTATTTCCCCTCAAGATCAAATTACTTTGGCATTTTAACAAGAATTTTGTGACATCTTTGAAATACCACTAAATTATATCTGATAATATAGCATCCTAAAAATGAGAAGATATCAATGAAATGTTAATTCTGCGATTATATACCCAATTTATTGAATGGTCTGATTTGTCTATGTGATTTCATAATTTTGTTTTTGTAGCTTTTGTTTTTCTAACTAGGAAATTTAATTGGGCCATTTAGAATTTTAGAATGTTTCATTCCTTCTCATTACTTTTGTCTTTGGCAGTTCTCCCCCACTCCTAATAAACACACACACACACACACACACACACACACACACATACACACAAAGTACAGTACAGTCTAGATTAACTTAAAGCTTCTCTCACTTCTGTGTTTTTATTTTGGCATGTTTTGGAGAAGAGTAGACCTGACCCAAACAGGTATAACATGCAAGGCAAAAATATAAGAGAGGTGCTATATACAGGTTGAGCATCCCTTATATAAAATGTCTAGGATCAGAAGAGTTTTGGATTTCTTTTTTTTTTTCCAAATTTGGAATATTTGCATAGACATAATGAGATATCTTAAGGATGAAACTTAAGCCTAAACATGAAATTTATTTGTACGATATTTTAACTAAGCGTGTGCATGAAACAAAAATTGTATATATTGACCCATCAAAAAGCAAATGTGTCACTCAGTTCCTAACTCTGAATGTATATGCTACTGATAACTAATCATTTTACATACTTATTCACACCTAAGTACTAAATAGTGAAAAAAAAAAAGTCATTGGCATATCATTAATACTGTGAAAAACATAACGTGTTCACGGTATCTAAGCAGCATAGTCACACCATAAGAATACCTGCATTAGCTGTTAAATAACAGCAATAATAAACAACAGTCTTCCAGAATCCACTTACAAAGCTGTCCCTTTATTAAAATGCTACTGTATACTTTTTTGTGTGTTTGTTTATGGTGAAAAGAAACATTAAAAGCAGTTAAGAGACCAAGAAGTGGGTCTCTAGATTCTAGAACATTTTAATAGTAAATACAGCAGAATGTCTCCTCATCTCTAGATTCTAGAATCATCATCTGCCTTATTAAGACTTTTTTTTTTGGGGGGGGCTTAGAAGTTTCTGATTTTATAAATGGGCATGATTTCTTGGTCTGTTTTGAGTGTACACTGCTCTAGTCCTTCAATGAGCCCATCACACATTTTCATTGTGTTGGCCATAGGCACTGTTTCTGCAAGTTAACAACATCATCTTCATCGTCATTCTTATGATCACTTTGACTCAGGAACATTTTTGCTATTTCGCCATTGGCCAATGATGAACCACTGGAGCCTCATTATTAATGCTAAAAACTTCTTCAGTATCCACTTCTTCCAGTTTACTGATGAACTATAAATGCATATTTTTTACATACTTTAGGAGATCAAACATCATTCTTCTCTCACCTGTTTTTTATAATCACTGAACACAGGAGCAAGAGAAGTGTTGTGCCAAGCATGCATAATTGTGTCTTTATTCTCTACATTCTAAATATCAGTTATAGCATATAGGGCATTATTCATGCTAAACTCTCTTTGAAAATTTTCTAACTCATGTCTCTGTTCACTGTTGCTAGAGTGCTGTTCAAGAAATAGTGTCTATAATTATTCTTCAGTAATTTAAAAATACCTTGGTCACATGGCTGAATTAATGAAGTTACATTTGGGGGAAAGTACATGGCATAAACATTATTTTTAATGAGAATTTTAACTGGAGGATGAGCAGAACAGTTGTCAAGGAATAACAGAATTATGCAGTTGGCATCCAGTTCAGCTTTCCTGCAGTGAGCATGAGTCCCAAGTACAAAATACTTATGAAACCAATCTGAAAAGATGTGTCTGGTGATTCATGCCTTTTTGTTAGCATAATAAACTGGTAATAAATTCAATCTTTAAAAGCACCAGGGATAAAAATGCAAGCTTCTGCCTTTCACAGTAAGTTTACATTTATGCATGCCTGCTGCATTAGCACATTCCAGCATAGTTACTCTGTCCTTGGCATCCTTAATTCCTATAAAAGCTGTATCATCAGTTGTAGTCAGTGAGGCAATAATGCCAAACAGTGATGCTTCATCAGCATTGTAGACTTGTCCTGACATCGGATTTTTGCCAGTGTTAACACCAGCAAACTCATCAATGAATTTCTCCACTGCTTCAGAATTAATAGATACTTTATTACAAGTCTTGAAAAATTAAATGTCGAGACTTCTGGCAAGATGGTGACAGGGCAGCATGGTCTGTGAGAACCTCTGTGAAAGAGAACACTCATAAAGACCCTAGCTCTCTCCCAAGGGCTGCAGTTCCCATCTTCCACAGCCTGCTCTTCACAGGGAGCTCAGCTGCCACTGCCACCACCATCTCTATTCAGACATCACGGTGGTCTGGGCTACTCCCACAGTTGTGGATGCCACCACTGTGGTCATTGCCTGCCCATGCCTGAGGTGACCCACGACTTCAGACCATGAATACCCCGCAAGCAGGATCTTCTGAGATTGCCACTGCCCAGCTGCTGCTGCCACTGCCACTGCCACACCATGCCCCTTGCCCAGAGCCAGGCCTCTGGAGCTCCCCCAGTGTACCGGGAAGTTGCCACCGCTGGTCATGGATCCATAACTGGCTCACTCCCCTCTGGACTGCAGCAGTGAGATAGCACCACCTGCTGGGGATCAAAATGGGAATGACTTAGACTCTTCCCGCTTGATAAATAGACAAAGCCAGATCTCAGTAATAGACTGGGCAGAGGGCCCATATCTTCACAGCAGACCAGGGGCAACTTAACCTAACTGTGAACAATTCTACCAGCCTGCAAAGATAGCTAGAAATCAGAGCTGAAAGGACATTGGATTTAAAGGAAAAGTCTCAGAGTGTGCTTGGTTGGCTCTGTTAGTCTACTGACTTTAATCTATCTCTTTTCCTTTTTTTTCTTTTTTCCTTTTTTCTTATTTCTCTGTAAACCCCATCTTTGCATAGAGGAATAGCACACCGATAAGGAGGTTGGTCAGCATGTACATTAGCATCATTGTATGTTTTAGCTTTTTATATGGTTGTTGGTTAGTTTTTAGTCATGGTTATTGTTTTTCTTTATATTTGTTTCAGTCTTTGTGTCTCTTTTCACTTATCAATTGGTACACTCATCTGTTTTTTCTCTCACTCCTCTCTCTCTTCAGTCCCTCCTCCCCCCACTGCCTGCTCCATTCTCTTTCCTCTGTTAACCTCATTTTGCTTTCAGGGAATAAACCTACAACCCCACTGCATGGACAGACTCCAAGGCAGTGGGAAGTGGGTTTCAGACTATCCATACACCTATTGGTGAATACCGGGATCTGCAGAGAGATTTTGAATCACATCTCCCCCCTTAATTAAATCCCAAAACTACAAAAAGGACAGCCCTCAACCTACAGTCCAACTCCAGAACTGAACAAAGCCAGAGGAAATACATTAGGAAGAATAGGAGATTGAACAAACAGAAGTAAAAGCAACCCCTCCACCCCTGAATAACAGAATTAAAGAAGATGGAGAAGTGGAGCGAAGGGAAAAGTAGGGAGGAAAAATCTGCACAAATGAAGAAAAACCAAAAGAAGAATATAGGGCTCACACAGACACCTGGGAAGACAGATACTGAGAAAACAGACTTCGGAACACAATGAAGAGCCCCCCGAATGATTGGTCACAAGAAACAAACACAGACATTAAGACATTAATAGAGAGAATTTAAAAAATTGAGGAGAGACAAGAGGAAAATAGGAAGGAGCTGATGACAGAAATAACAGTAGTAAAGATTACTGTGTTGGAAATAAATAACAAACTAATAAGCATGGAAAGCAGAATTAGCCAAGCAGAAGA
>CAUYQG010217526.1:0-17264 GCA_963574415.1 Tarsius wallacei
GGAATGAATGTTTACCCAAATAGAATATGAGGTCATGGATGGAACTAGAGTCTATAATACTGAGTGACCTCTCACAGAAACAAAAAACTGAGTACCACATATTCTCACTCATATAATAGACCTTGATCATCCAACGTATTATCACAAGAAAATGACTGACAGTGGTGGGAAACTATGGGGGGGGGAGGGATAAGGGAAGGGATTGATGGCAGTAAATACCTGTCTGGGGATGGGGGGACACTTCTTATCAACAAGGGTGCCTGAACGAGACATATTTGTGTACCTAACCCTTAACTGTACCCCTCAATATCACAATAAAAAAATATTATATATATAAAAAAAAGAAAAAACAAAAACAAAACAAAACCTCAATTAATAGGACCCAGATGATCTGGTTTTCAATCTCACCTCTGCTCCCAATAGTGAAACCTTGAGTGTGTCATTTCACTTTCCTAAACTCAGGTTGTTTTCTTTATAAAGTGAGGGATTTGAACAGGACAGTGTCTTTGATATCCTTCAGCTCTGAGATTAAAATATTCTGCCAGTTAAGAATCTAAGAACAATGAACTACATAGTAAGTCACTGACAGGTACCAAGAGGATAGGTGGACATCACAACAGCCTTGGAAATAACAAGAACTTCTGAGGTCCTTTCTGGATTAAGATTGGCATTTTCCTGCATGAGGATGGGTTCCTTCTTGGTTTCATTTCCCCAGGCATAAACGGCTTCTCAATGTTTGTTGAATGAATAGACAGGGTTATGGAGCAGTGTGGTGCTTCTGTGGAATTATACTTTCCTCAATTCAAATCCCTCAAGGGGAGGATCAATAAAGTCTCAACTCTTCCCATTCCTTTTACACAGAAGCATGGGGCTCATGATATCTTTTTGCATTAGTCAAGCTAGGCATGAATACCAACTCTAATCACATTATCTACAATATTAGACAAAAACAGACTATAGGGGTACAGGATGAAGAGATACAACAAAGACAAAATGTGTAAATTGGGAAGTAGAAAAGGAGAATAATGGGGAATGATAGAACTGCATCCATTTTTTTCTACCACATTTCCTCACTCCCAGCTAGGTAATTCTAAGTTCCCAGTGGAAGGTTTGCCTAGATTTCTTTATGTGCTCACTCCTTCAGAGTGCCACTTCCTTGACAAGCAGTATTTCAAAGGCAGAGGTGATAAGTAGATGAGCAGGCATTTAAAAACAAAATCAAATAAAAATAATTTCCAGAACATTAGATTTCTGAACATTAGATCTCTGAGTAAATTTAGAGTGGAAATAACTCAAGGAATTATTACTTCTTCTTCTTTTTTAAATATTTATCTATAATTTGACCAGAATTTCTAGATGCAGGAAATTAACTGTTCAAATAAGCAAGCTCAGTCCCAGCTTTCTATACCACAGAGATAATTAAGAAAAAGGGATTCAGAAACATCTAATCTGAAAGGACCCATACTTCACTAAAATGAAGTATAGGTAATAAATGAATTCTAAGAATTTACAGAAATTAACTAATGCATTCTTCATACAATTTAGGTTCTGCAAAAGTCATTTGACTTTTCTCATAAGGACCAAGTTCTATGACAAATACAGAAATGCATTACTTTTACTTGCTGTTCACAAGTTCAAGAAAAGCAGGAATAGATTCCAAGAAGAAAACAGATAGATCCCCACATATAGATAAATTGAAGAACAGTCAGTAAAGGGAGAACTCTAAGAGGAATTTATAGTAAACTTCCCAGCTTGTATTTGAAAATTTAGAAGAAGGTCAGGAAAACAAAAGAGACCCTTCAATCAAAAGAGCACCAAGCTTGCGTTTAAGACTAGAGATAAACATGATTTATATATGAACTTAAGATAAGGATTCACATCACAGGGCAATTTAAAACCCAGCAAAATCTATAGTTATCCATAAGGAAAAGGACCCCAAAACATTCCCCTCTTGAATCAATGGGAGAAGAAACTGTCAAATGGCACTAGCACTGGAATTCATAAGAGCAGCAACCTTTCCACAGACTGAACCTAAGACGACACCATCAGTGTGGGAAGAATGGTTGGCAGGCAGTCTCAAATTCCCAGCTGATAGCTGTCTCTGTCTCAGGGGAAAACGTTTGTCTCAGATGGTTAGTCAAGTGTCAGAGCTCTTTCATCTCCCAGATAGGAAATGGAAAATAAGGAAATCAAATTATCCAGACTGTGCCTTCGTTTTCTAGTTCTTTGTCAACATTAAGAAGGATGCAAGGAAGAACATGTCCAAGTTACCATATTTTGTGTCATTAGCCTTAGTTACTCTGAATGTAATTTATTTTTATTTGAATGACTTCAAAGTGGTATGCCAGAGTACTTGAGAACATACTGAAATTGAATGAAAGATATGCTTGGATGTTAAAAATGTGTTTTATCATTGTATTGTCATGTAATCAGCAGTGAGTATCGCTTTCTTACACTCCACACCTTACATCTGCACTCACGCAAGACATGGAGAGCATGGGTGGTCTGTTGGCATCAATTGCTTCTTGTGGTCACAAATATCAAATGTAGCCACTCATTTAAAAATATTCATTCTGTTGAGATATAAATAATAGAAAGATGGCTTCTTAAATCTTCAAGCTGTGTCACTGCAAAGCACTTGGTATTTGGACTAATACCTCTAAGAGATGGTTGCCCCAAATATTGAAGGGACCTTGATAAGTAGTAGAAAGTCTCCTTTCGACACTAGACAAGCCAGTGACATCCACAAATAAAGGATAAGAGAAACTCAGGTAAAGAAAGCAAAAATTTAAAGAGCAAACATTGCAGGTAGTTAAAAGGGAACTAGAAACTATAACTAGTGATACTAGCAGAAAGCTAGCTTCGATACAATGTTATCATAATTGAAGAACCAGAAAATAGGAAGCAAAGGGTAAGAGACTAATAGATATTTTCAGATAAGACAAATTACTAGATTAGTGTAAAATACCTCTTTTAATATATTTTTGCAGATTGTTTGGAAGAATGCACGGTGAAATCTCCAGAACACTAAGCATTCTGGAATTGTGAAAAGTGAGTCTGATTAAATAAGCTATAGAAAATAATTGTCAGGAAGAATGAATGGGAATAAGCGTTGTGTATACATTTTGATATAGTTAAGTTTTGGGAAATGTTTAAAGGAAACATGATTCAAAGTATATGTACCATAATAATCATCAGAGATATGCAAATTAAAACGAGTGATCATCTTACCCCCGTTAAAAAAAAAAACAGGCAATAATGAATGCTGATAAGGATATGGAGGAAGCAGAACCTTCATACAGTTGGTAGGAATGTAATTTAGTACAGCCACAATGGAGAACAGTATGGAGTTTCCTCAAAAGGCTAAAAATAGAACTACTATATGATTTAGTAATCCCACTGCTAGGTATAGAGAAAAAAAGGGGGAGGGGGTGAGGAATCAGTATATTGAAGCAATATCTGCATCCCTGTGTACATTGCAGCACTATTCATAAAAACCAAGCTGTAGAATCAACCCAGTGTCCATCCATGGATAAATGTATAAAGAAAATGTGGTATACATACACAGTGGAACATTATTCAGACATAAAACAAATGAAAGCCTATCATTTGCAACAACTTGAATGGAACTGGAGGACATTAGGGAGCCTTATAAGTGAAATAAGCCAGGCAGAGAAAGACAAATATCACATGTTCTCACTCATATATGAGAGCTAAAAATAAAAAAAAGAACAGAGAGTAGAATGGTGGTTACCAGAGACTGGGAAGGATAGTGGAAAGGGGGGGATAAAAAGGGGCATAGTTAATAGGTACAAAAATACAGTTAGATAGAAGGAATAAGATCTATTATTCATAACAATAGGGAGGCTATAGTTAATAATAATTTTTATATACTTCAAAATAACTGAGAGTAGAATTGGAAAGTTCCTAACACAAAGAAATGATAAATGCTTGAGTTGATAAATACTCCAATATCCTTATTTAATTGTATGCTTGTATCAAAATATCACATATATATGTACAACTAGTATGTATCCACAATAATTGAAAACAAACAAGTAAAAAGAAAAACCAAAGTGTATGTAACAAGAACATAGCACTGAGCTATCATTTGCTATGACTCAGGGATATTGGGCCAATATGAAATGTAGACAAATAGTTAACAGAAGTCTAGTACTTGAGGAAGAGGATGAGCAGCACAACAAACTAACCATAAGAAAATCAAGTGAGCCCATATGGCTTCCACAAATGGAACACAGTAGGTGTCTCCAGTCACAGTAACTCATACAGACTATAATGACATTCAAAAGGCCAACCAAAGGCCTGGAAAGTAAGGAGGAGGCGAGTTTATTAATATAAGAATATCTCAAGAAGAAATTAAGAAAACCAAGATTCTAGCCTGAAAGTAAATCTAAAGAGTGTGATTGATATTTGTAAAATTGCTAAAAAGGAACCCAGATGCCCATTGAACGTGGACTGGATAAAGAACATATGGTACTTATACAAAATGAAATACTACACAGCTATCAAGAAGAACAAAATCATTTCCCTTGCAGCGACATGGATGCAGCTGGAGACCATCACTCTAAGTTAACTATCACAGAAACAAAAAGCAGAATGCCACGTGTTCTCATTCATAAGCAGGCCCTGATCACTGGATACACAAGCACAGAGTTGGGAACAACAGACTCTGAACACTGCTAAAGGAGGAAGGGAGGGAGGAGGAATAAAGGGCACACAACCACACACTGGGTACCAGGTCCACCAGGGAAGAGGACTCGCTAGCCCAGATCTCACCTGCATGCAGTTTACTTGTGTAGTAAATCCTCACATGCACCCCACAACTCAAATAAAATATAAAGAAAATAATTGCTAAAAAGTTGTATATACCTATAACTTACTTTCTCACCTTCCATTCCTCCAACAAGATGATTACATTCTCCCTCTATTTTCCATTACCAGAGTCACTCCTCTATTTTAATAGCCTGATAACAGGTATCTCTCTCTTCAGTCATTCCTTAAACTGAGACAAGTCAAATATTTATAACCAAGGTCTGATTATTTAGCTCCTGTGTAGAAAAATCCACAGTGACCTCTATTCACTCAGCAGTGAAGGATTCTGGAGCCCCTGGATTGCCAGGTTTTCCACAACACAGTCTCAACTCACATTAAGCGGTTTCTCACTGGATGCTACCCCTCTCCTCACCTGTCCCATCTCAGACTCTGATATCATAACTACAGCTGGATGACACTGCTAATTTTCCCCTGGATATGCCATTTATTTCTCTATTTCTCATCTGTGGCTTTGTATAGATTTCCAGTTTGTGGTACCCTCTTTACCCTGAGCTCCAATTCTCTGCTTGTCAAAATACTACTCTGTTGGAGGCTTAGCTCAAATTTCACTCTTCTATGAAATCTTCACTAATCCACCAACTGACATTAATTTTTCTCTACTCTTTTGTATTCTTTAGCATTGCATTTGGCCTATATTGTACTTCTAATCCCATTCTTTGGATCTCATGTCTGACTATGCCACTGAGGTACATTAATAGGGAAACAAGATATTTTAGACACATTTTGAAAATTTGAGGCTGATGTTACAGGGATAATTTGCCTCTGTATGGTGGAAACTTTGGAGCTGAAATTAGAAGATGGGGGTAGAAAAATTGGAGGCCTGACCCTATATGTCAATTTCTGTCATCCTTAGCTTATCTCACCCAGTTGGAAATTCATAAAATGTATGCTTACTCCACAAACATGATGAATCTAATGCTAATGAGTCAACTTACTTGTGAGCAGTAATAGCTGAAGTAGTCTACTTTCTCTGCACTGAATGTATATGTAGATATTAGGTGGATCATATTAAGTGAGATCTCTAGGCCAAAGCATCATTTATACAACACACACTTCCCTATCCTTCAAATAACTTTGTAGGAGTCACACATTGCAAATGATTACAACTACACTCTACAACAGAAGGGGAAATTTGCTGATTTCTACTCTCTTTTTCTTATCCTCATAAATCATAAAGTTAAATTTACTCTAGGGAGTTTATTTCTCTGAACTCAATGTACAGGCATAAAACAAATTTTGTTCTCACAGGACATCCCATTTTTGTTTCATTAGTTCAAGGAAAGGGTCACTCAATTTTTAAAGCATTTGGTTTGATCTTTGCTATGATTCATGCTACCTAACATCCATAGACACTCTATATACTGAAATGTACCTTATATATAAAATGTGTCTCTATGGACCCCATAATGGTGATATTTTCACATAAAGTACTCAAAAGCTACATTTTAAACACATGAGTCTAGGTATGGTGACCAGAAATAGAAAACAAACTTATTTTGTTGAATATTTAAACAACTATTATTTAGCCCAAGTTCCTATTTCAATATATAATTTTTTTTCTTCCCATGAAGGCAAAATATTTCCCTGGGTTTTGGGGAGAAAATGCTTTAAAAATGTTCCCCAACTATGAGGCTTAAATTTATACTTGTTCTATTTTGTACATTTTTTTATATGTTCAACCATTTCACTGATATTTCATTCTACAGAGAGGGAGGTGATAAAAAATTTTATTAATGTAATAAAGGAAGAAAGAAATAAAGATGATTTGTCATAACTTAACCAGATAAAAATAATTCTTGTGATCTTAATGTAAGAACAGGTCTGATCTCTAAAGGAATACTGAATTATGGAAACATGATTTTTACATAATATAACCATTTACACTTACCATTTAATCAAATTAAACAATGATTCTTAAGGCTCTGTTGGGTCATATGCTTTTTTTGGTCTCTAAATTCTTTCCAGGGCACAGTCAAGTTACTTTAAAAGGTCTTTTTCATTCTATTGCTGTTGAGGGGATTCCCCTCCCCCTCTAATGGTCAAAAGTCTATTTTTCATGCTGGGTATCTACAGGGAACCATGATCATCAACCTTTGCATACAGCCTCTTTCTCTTCATGAATTAAAGATCACATAGATTTATTCGCAAAAACAAATAGGGAGAGGAGATTTGGATTAAATTCTTTTTCCCAATTTATGGCCATTATTTTAAAACCCTAAAGATCTTAGATAGGAGGGTCAAATCAAGTGCAGCAATGTTGGAGCCTGCAAAATGGCAGCTCAATCAAGGAGGAAGCAGTATTTCCAGGACATTTCTTCCTATTTTCCCTAGTAAAGAAGTTATCCAATTGAGAGGCATTGGGTACAACTAGAGTAATGAGATAAACACAAAACCTTATAATTCCATTTTATTGATACATCTAAAATACAGATTGAACTGGTCTTCTTCCAAAACAAAACAGCCCCCCAAATCACCCCATCCTGTGGAACAGAATCTCAGAGCTTCCAACCCACTTACGGCACAAGACCCCAGCCTCTAGTCAGCCAGCTAGTTATCCATGGAAGTGGCTCAAGGCTGACACTCAGATTGACTGGTTCACACTAATTTACTTCACACAGATTCCATTTATCTCCAGAAGATCCCCTGGCAGCAGCTTATAATGGCATATCCTAGGATGCCTGCCTGCATGCGTGTTTAAAGCGGCAGCGCTTGATGAATCTGAGTCCAGAAAACAGTTCACCGATTGAGGGGTAGGTGCAATCAGAAAACATCAAGAGGCACAGCTGGGACTTGGTGGCTTGCTTGACTGGTTGGAGCAGCTGAGCATTAAGTGTGTCTGCTTTTCTGCTGGCTGCTCACCATCACTGGGACAAATCAGAGAGCCACCTCTTTTTTCCTTTACCACTCAACCTGGGGGAGGGGAGAGGGGAGGGGGTAGGTGAAAGAGAGAGAGAGAGAGAGAGAGAGAAGCAAGAGCGTCCCTATCCAAGTAGCATGTGTAGTACTTTCTGTAGAGAAAGCTAATTTGTCCATTTAACCTTTACTCTTTAAACACTAAGATTTTGCTGATCTCAGTAAAACTATGGCTGATGATTCTAAGGTTAAGATGCTGGATAGTTGAACTAGGCAAAATGTAGTTAGAAAAAGAAAGTGAATGAGAACTCCAACTTATTTTCTTGACTTTCAACAATGAAGTCTGAGACACCATGACCATGGGGCTTGTCAGTAGCACCATCTAAAGAAAGGGACGGTGCATTTATGGTTGCTCTCCCATGTCTACCATAGAGCTTGGAGAAAGGCATAAAAGGGCTTGATATTTATCAAATGAGTACATGGGTAGATGAATGTATGAAAAACAAGTCTATTCTCTATTTGACAACTTAGACATGTAGCAAACTATTGACCAGTAACATGGTCAGTATCCGAAGGCAGAGGGAATTGATATCTGTTATTGGTACAGAAGCTAACAGCATTAAACAATAACGATTCAGTGGCAAATCTACCAAAGCAGTGACAAAGCACATTTAGTACTTACAAGGTTAAACACTGGGCTGCAGTAGCTGGTTGATGGAAAAAAGTAGGATTAAGGCTTTTGCATGAGTCTTCCCATGATCGTGTTGTCTGCCTGCTGCCTTAAGCTTTGAAAAACAGCTGGGATCATCTTCTTATAAGCTCCAACTCAAAGATGTTTAAGCAGTCCCCAATCCAATTAAACAGAGGTAAATAGAAGGAAGAATTTTACTGAGCACCATCATCACGTTTTTTTCTTAATGAAAAACAGCATAATTGCGGGTTACACAGTTCCTTAATCTCACATTAAATCTAATAGATTGCTGACTTATACTGAGCATGACAGTCCCAGCTTTCTATATTGGTGTGCTTAATTTTAGGTCATTATCCTTTATTATGTGACTTGTAATCCTTAAAGCCCATGATTGTGTCTGGATATTTGGCAAGGATTGTACGTGGTAATACAGGGATTCTATTCTAACAGTGATGGTTTAATTGAATGACACAATATGATTATTAGATGTTCAGAGAATTACATATATTGCTTTCCTTTTTTAATTGGCTAGTTTCTTTTACCACAAACATAAACAAAGATTATTATTCAGTTTTAGGGACCATTTTGAAAAGAACAGCTTTCACAAAAGAAAGACAAACATCTTACTGTTATGGAAATTTATCTATATCCTATTAAAATGCCCAGTTCAAATAAAATTCTGGCTCATTCACAAACTAGGTGACATCGGTCAAATAATTTTATCTTTCTGGGTCTCAGTTTCTTCATCTACAAAATAGTAGTAATGATGATGCCTATGAGATGCAAGGAATTTTTACCATTAAGTGAGTTAAAACATGGGTAAAGTGCTCAGACTAATAGTTCAAATGTACATGGTCTAAATAAATCCAGTATTATTGCTTCTTTTAGGTATGTCTTTGTCTAGAAGTGTGTGTAAATGACAATAAGATGTACAGCCTTCAGATCAAGGCACTTTATTTTACTAGCAATATAGTAATATTTAAAATTTATCTGACCTAGAAATATAAGAAATATTTTGAACACTCTATCATCCTGGTCTTCACTGAAGAATGTAGAAACTACAGGCATTGAGTAAGAACGTGGTACTCAGTTCTTTGTTTCTGTGATAAATCAGACCTTGAACATTTACCATAATATTATAAGAAAGAAATTAGCAATAGCTGGAAACTTCCAGGGGAGTGGGGGATCACATAACATTAATAGAGATACCTGATCTCAAATCAGGCAAAGTGGGGGCCAAAGGGAGGCCCAAACTTTACCTGTATGATGACCACTTGTATACCTAATCCTGAATTGTACTCCACATCTTCAAAACAATAAATTTTTTAAAAAGAAATGTTAATTCAGTAACAGAAAAAAAATTTAAGAAGAAACTACAAGCTATTGTTAATGACCCCCTTTTATAGTTTAAAGAAGCACGCAACTTTGTATCCTTTGATTTCTATAACCAAATAAGATCCTGTCCCAGTCACCTGTAGTTTTTCTCTTTTTTTCTATCAAGAGTGATGAATATGGAACAAAGTAAAAAGGATTTCTGATAGTGCTGACCAGATAACATAGGAACTCAATGAAAAGTTGTTCTAAATAGCTTTTTTTTTGTTTTTTGCTGGTAAGTTAAATGAAAATGATGACATGGTGATACCCTTTAAAAAAACACCCCCCCACATATATATATACATATATATATATGTATATATATAAAAGCAGCTGAAATAACTTGATCAGAGACTTGGTGATTGGCAAGGTCTTAGCAAGTGCATTTAGATATTAAGAATATTAAGTAGTGCCTTGCTTTTGGTCTTTACAACATATATTCCACAAATATGAGTATACTCATTAATATGAACTTACTGACAATAGTAATAATATATGCGCAAATTTCAAAATAGCGATAGAATAGTAAGTGGGCCAAGTTACTCATAACTTAAGAAGTTATATGAAGTAAAATAAGGGAAATAAAATAACATTGTCCTAAGATTCTGTTGACAGCACTTAGCCCTAGAAAATAAAGGAATAACATGCTTAAAAATTCAGACAGAAAAATTTTAATTAAGATTTTCTAACCAGCAAAATTTACCTTTGACTATAAAAACCGAAAGCTGATATAAGCATATAGTAACTTAAGGAAAATTTTTTGAATAAGGCTTTCCTGAATGACCTACTAGAAAATGAGCATTAGATAACCAGAATAATTGAAAAGATATCAGCATGAGAACAGGAGGTAAGCATGGAATGTATTTTACCTACAGGACTAAGACTAAATGGTGATTATAGAAACATGGCTATATTCACTGAACATTCAGGTACAGAACAACTATGAAAAAATGGAGGGAAGGCTGGGTGCAGTGGCTCACGCCTATAATCCCAGCACTTTGGGAGGCTGAGGTGAGAGGATTGCCTGAGCCCAGGGGTTCAAGATCAGTCTGGGCAACTTGGTGAGACCTCATCTCTACAATAAATAAGAAAAATTAGCTGGGCATAGTGGTGCACACCTGTAGTTCCAGCTACTTGGAAGGCTGAGACAGAAGGATTGCCTGAGCCCAGCAGGTTGTAGCTGCGTTGACCGCAAGCATGCCACTGCACTCTAGCCTGGGTGACAGAGTGAGACTCTGATGCAAACATACAAACAAACAAAATGGAGGGGATCATAAGACTATGGAGAATGTATAAAAAACAGAATAAGTTCATTAATTACATTGTAAGTATTATCTGGGAGTAAAAAAATATATCATTTCCAATTAGATGCTGGGAGAGAGGGAACTGAAACATTAATAGCACAGTTTTTCCAGTATTGCTCATAGTAAAGGGCCAATCAACAATGGCAAAAAAAGGTAATATATTAATTATGTAAAGATTTTAGCATAAAAGTAAGCATTAGGAAAAAAAAACTTTACTAAGTATCCTCCATTCAATACACACAAAAAATTACAGAGAGAAAGATTTTGAGAAAAACGAAATAAAACAGACCATGTAGTAAAAGAATATATATAATTTCATATATCTATGTGCATGTACAAGCTTATCAATATTATCAACAATGTAATGATTTAATTCACCTACTAAGATAATGAGCTTGTCTAACAAAGTAAAATCTAATACTATGTTGTATAAAAAGAGATACAACAAAAACAAAGAGTAAGAAAGATTAAAAATAAAAAGGTAGGCTGTAAATTAATTTTTAAAAAGCAGTGGTCACAATATTATTGAACACTGAAATGCAAACCAGAGAGCATTAAATAAAGGCACAAAGAAGAGTATTTTATAATACTGAAGGCTGCAATTCACAATGAAGGTATTCTAATGACTAATATGTGTGTACGTAATAGCACAGCTACTTTCATAAAGCAAAGACCTAGGAAAATGCAAGCTAACAATAGATAACTTTTGCACATGTCTCTGAATATAAGATAGATGATAGATTAAAAAATATTGACAAGAATACAGAAAACCTACACAATTAAATCAATAAGGTAGATCTAATCGTCAAACTCTGAATGCCAATAGTAGACAGTATGGTTTTAAGTGTACCTGAAACACTCACCCAAACTGGCCTCATCTTAGTAATCTTTCCAGTATTCCAGGAATATAACTAGCATTATTGCTCCGATTACAATGCAATAATGCTAGAAATTAATAAGAATTTAAAAAACTAGGAGATCTCCCCATCTGGAAATTTCAAATACATTGCTAAATAATTCATCTCAAAAGAGAAGCTCAATACAAAATGACAGAACTTTTAAGAAATTGCAATAATGAAAACATAACAAAATCCATGAAATACAATTGATCCAGTCATAAAGAACATCTTATAGCACTAAAATCCTGAATAGTAAAAGTGAAAATGAATTAACTAGGCAACTCAAAAAGATAAAGAACAATAAAGTAAACAAACAAAAAAAAGGGGAAAGAATTAATAAAGAAAACAGTAAAACAAAAGAACATTTGTAGAAAATACAAAGGATGCTTTTAGTGAAACTTTCAACAAAACCAACAAACTATTAACATATCTAATCAAGAAGTAAAGAGAAAATTCACAAATATACAAAATCAAAAATCAAAGAGGGGATATAACTATTAATATAGTTTTTTAAAAATCATAAGACATAACATTAAGCTCTATACAAATTAATTTGAAAATCTAGATTAAATAAATACTTTTCTGGAAAAATTGGTAGTGCTCAAAAGGGCAGTAGACCTTATCATAGTAGAAATAAGGAAAGAGAAGTCATTTGAAAAAATTCAACACTATTTATGTAAAAATACTTAGTCAAATAGGACTTCTGCATATTCCTTTGATATGATAAAATATATATGCCTCAGCTTCAAAGCCAATTATCCTGTTTAATTTAGAAACACCAGTGACTTCCCCATCAAAATAAGAAAAACATTAAAGATGCCCACTGTTTCCAACTACTATTTAATATTTAGTTAGAAGTATTCACCAATGCAATTAAGCCAACTAAAAAAAAATTAAAGGCAATGTAACTAGAAAGAAGTAAAACTATTCTTTCTTTCTTTTTTTTTTTTTTTTTTTTGAGTTGGTGTCTTACCACCCCAGCGTCGACCTGCTGGACTCCAGCAAACCTTCCACCTCAGCCTTCCAAGTAGCCGAAACTACAGGTTCATGCTACCACACCAGTCTAAGTTTTGATTTATTGTAGAGACGAGGTTTCGCCAAGTTGCCTGGGCTGGTCTCGAACCTGCAGACTCAGGCAATCCACTCACCTCGGCCTCCCAAAGTGCTGGGATTACAGGCTGAGTTACTGAGCCCGGCTTGTAAAACTATTCTTATTAGAAGATATAATTATATATCTAGAAAAGCCAAAGGATCAATGGAAGAAACACTGCAAGCAAAAACACAACTTAGTGAATGAGCATGACATATAAATCAATAGTCTTCAAAAATACAAACAAAAATCAGCTAAAGGATGTAACAACAAAGAAGCCTCTATTTACAACAATTTTTAAAATAAGAAATTTCCAAAATCTATATGAGGAAAACTCTAAAGCACTCTTAAAAGACATAAAAGCAGGTGAAATAAATGGCAAGATACACCTTATTCTTGTAAGGAAATACTTTGAAGTAATTGGATTATTTAACTCTCTCAATCTACTACTATGGCATAATGACATTAAAAAACAAACATAAACAAAAAAGTTGATCATTGCTTTGTTAAACTCTGGTGTGTCCACAAGACTTTTTGAGTTATGGACACCATGTTTCCTAGCCTTAGCTCCCTCTTCCACTTTGGGGAGGTGAATCTCTTTTCTCTCTCTCTCTAATTTACTTTCTAAAAAACTATATTTTCTAGTCTAAAAGAAAAAAAGTTCAGAGATATTAAGTCATGGAAATTCTGTTTAAAAGAAATGGCATGGTCTTAGATCTTCAATCATGACTCAGTACTCAACAGACTACACTCAGTCTCCCAAGAATTTTAGCTATTGCATGAGAAAACACATACCATTTTAAAAATGTATACATGTAAAGTTTTTAAACATAAAATTTAAACAAGCAGAGTGGGTATCTTCATCAAAAAAATCTACAAATTATTTCTGTTAGAAATGAGTCATGTGAATACCTCATACCCTAATATTGGAGAAAAATCATTGTTATTATATATATTTTTTAAGTTGGAGTCTCACTGTTACCTGGGCTGGAATGCAGTGGCATGATCATAGCTTACTGCAGCCTCAAGCTCCTGGATTCCAGCAATCCTTCCACCTAAGCCTCCTAAGAACCTTGGACTATAGGTGTGTACTACCATGACCAGCTAAATTTTTGATTTTTTTTTTTTGTGTAGAGACAAGTCTTGCTATGGTGCCTAGGTTGGTCTTAGACTCCTGGGTTCAAGCAATCCTCCCACCTTGGCTTTCCTAAGTGCTGGGATTACAGGTGTGAGACACCGTGCCTGCCTAAAGTGTCACCAGAATAACTGAAAAGATATAAGCATGAAATATCATTTGTTACATAAACAATGAGTTCTACTGAGTGATAGACCCTGTATGAGATGCTGGGTATACAGAACTTATCAATAATCCTTGTATTCATCAGGTTTCAGTGGTTTTAAGAGCTAAACATTGATCCTTTACATAAAGGATGCTTACTATAGGGGGACAGGAACAGAAGACCTCCACAATTTATTTGTAGCAGATCTATACTAGCCTGTTTTGATTGTCACACCTGGAATAAGGAAATGTCATCTTCTTGTTCTTCTCTTGCTTTACTCAGTTTTCAGTTCTAAGCATCAGAAGAGAATGATTGATTGGATGGGCTAAAGGTACCTTCCCACCCCTTGGCCACAGTATGGTATTAGTAGAGAAATTGATCTAGTGGAAGGCGCTTCAGGCATGCTTATGGCATCTGAAGTGGGAGGACAAATTAATTTATCATTTCTACAGAAATGCACAAAAAAGCAACAGGGTTGTTCTCATGGCATCAGTGGGTATTGGGTAGCACAAAAAGAGAAATGTTGCTAATTTCCAGAGGTTGATATGATATGCTGTGTGACTTCTTTGTAACTCACCACTTGGATTTGTCTGCTGTATATGTTTACATTGAATGTGAGGTTACCTTATTCAATAAAAAATAATAAGTATAAACTTGATCACAATGTGGTCATCAACTCTTCTTATAGTAAGTTAGAGCTATGCTCTGATCATCTTTTACCTAAACCTTGCTTTCTTTTAATACGGTTATGCATGGTAGCACTGAACCATATTCCTGTAGTAAAATATCTTTCATAGGTAAGACTTCCTAAGTAGAAGAGGAATAGCCAGTGTCACATTTCTCCTATAGAATAACAGGGCAGGCCTGATGGGATGACTCCAACTCTAAGATGCAGCATGGTTCGTTTCCGTCACACACTGGGATTAGAATTCCTGTTGTGCATCCGGACCATGTACAGAATTTCGGCTGACTTCAAAGACAGTGATTTTGAGAAGAGAGACTTAGTTGCCAAAAGGAGAAAGCAAGGCATTAATCTTTGATAAGCTCCATTTACTAATTTATAAAGGCAATGGGAATTGGGGTGAGGTTAAAAAGTAAAAGCTGAGGGAACTATCTGTAGTGAATGCTAATGATTTTCTGACCATGTCATGAACTGTGCTTTTTTGGAGAGGAAAACCCGTAGCTTGATTGCAAAACATTATATATTGTTTGGCAGTTTATAAGTGAGTATAAGATTTTTACAAACGAGTTCTGGTCACTTAAAAATGGAGGAGTTACTTGCTAGAAGGGGCTTGTAAGTCAAAAGTAGTTACAGAAGACATGTTTAGAAATCAGAGTCAACAGGAGATTAGCATAGACAGCATTGCAAACAGTGCTTACATTTTTATTCATCTCCTTAATATCAACACAGAGAAGATTGGGAATGACAGGCAAGAAGATCTAGAAAGAATCTGGGGAAAATTTAGAGAAGAAAGAGAAACAACAGCTGTGCCCCAGGTATAAAGAACAAACATCTAGGTAAGAACCATGGAACAGTGAAGTATGGAGAACATATATTTATTATTAAGTATTTTTATTTCTTTTAACATGCTATTCATTCAACAATACACGTATTTTGGGGACTCAGTATGTTAGGCTCTAAGGTAATGGGGAAAGGAAGCACTATAAAGGATGGGCATGGTTGATACCCTCACAGCTCTTAGGGTATGACACGCCAGAGACACTGAACAAGTAACTAAAATCACATGTGATGAATGTCATGCTGAGTGGGTACAATGTGCTTTTGGGACATGCAGCTAGAGAACATCAGACCATCTTGTTTCTTGAGAGAACTAGAATGTAGCTGATAGATTCTATTTAAAAATTAGTCAGCTTTCAAATTTGGTTATTAACATACATATATGCTTTACCGGTATTGTATCCTTTAAACCTTAAAACAACCCTGCCAAATAGATGTATGTTTTCTCATTTATCCATGAGAAAATTTAAATTCAAGGTAGTTAAAGTAACACACTCCACTTACACACACAAAAAAATGCCAAGGCCATTAAAAAGGGAACTGCTTCAAAAACAAGCTGACTCGAGAAATTTTTTCAAAAAAATGTAGAACGTAGACTGACAAAGGAAGGTCATTTTAGTAGGAACATATCAATTGAAGCAATATAGAGGTGAATTCTTACACCTAAAGTAATTTAGGCTTCGGTCACTTAGTCTTATGCATACTAAGGTCACGTAGGCTCTGATTTTGGTTTTATAATTAAACCAAAATAAAAGTGAAGTCTTACTACTAAAGTAACTTAGGCTTTGGTTTTATTAAAAATCAGAAGTGATCTTTTCCCTAGACCTTTGCCTTGCTCTTGTGCCCAACTTCATAATGTACTTCTAGGCACCAGAACTAAGGTTTCCAAGTTATCTTGTCCATCGGTAGTTATTTGTTTTCTATTTCATTCATGCAGATACTTTCCTGCATGAACTGCTAATGTCCTCTTTAGTAATACAAGCTCCGCAAATCAGAAGTTCAATTAAACCAGAAAAACCTAAGTTTAATTGAATCCAATCATTGCTTATTGAATGCGGCTTGGTAGCAAGCACTGTGATAAGTGCTGAGAAAACAGGCATGATGAGACATATCTATACCCTATGTTTGCTTCTTTCCTCCTAAGTCTTGACCAAGGATTGGCAAACATTTTTTTCAGGGTCCAGATAGTAAATATTTTAGACCTGTGGGCCATAAAGTTTCTATTAAAACTATTCATTAAAAACAAAACTACTGCTGGGCTCAGTGGCTCAGCCTGTAATCCCACGCTTTGGGAGGCTGAGGTGAGTGGATTGCCTGAGCCCGTGGGTTCGAGACCCACCTGGGCAACTTGGCGAGACCTCATCTCTACAATAAATCAAAAAATCAGCCGGGCATGGTAG
>CAUYQG010217529.1:0-11381 GCA_963574415.1 Tarsius wallacei
TGTCCTGTAACTGCCTATCCATCACTTGTGCTTTTGTGATTAATGTTTAGGTTCCACTTATGAGTAAGAACATGTGGTATATATACACAATGGAATATTATGCAGCCATAAAGAAGGACAAAATCATGGACTTCTCAGCAAATTGGATGGAGATGGAGACAATCATTCCATGATTTGTCACAGAAACAAAGAACTGAACACCACATGTTCTCACTCATAAGTGGAACCTAAACATTAATCACAAAAGCTCAGGGGACAGGTTGGCAGCCTTGGGATACTGCCAGGGGAGGAAGGAAGTGGGAGGAGGGCACACAACAACGCAAAGGGTACCTGGTCCTAAACCAGGGAAGTGAGGACCAGTTGGAGACCCAAACTCACCTGTACATACATTACTTGTGTACCTAGTCCTCACTTGTACCCCATGTCTTTATAATTAAACGAAGAAAGAAAAAGAGATGTGACTGGGGTAAAGTTATTAAACTTTTGGAGTCTCAATTTTCTGATCTGCAAAGTGGGAGCAACAATGCCTGCCTTCCTGTTGCACAGACCTCCTTGTAGAGACCCCAGGAGGCAAAGGCTGTCGATGATTAGTAACTCCATTTTACAGATGGAGAAACTGAAGAAGACAAGGCCTGTTTTAGGGCTAGACTACTCTAGACTAGAGTGTAGACCATGTATTGTGTTGAAGAGTTTTGGGAGGAAGCAAGGTTTGAGTTAGGAAATAAGGCATTGAGGAGATTAGAGTTAGCTTTTATCCTTTAGCTAATGGCTCCAGCAAGGAAATATAAGCTGCAGGGAACCCTGGATGCCAATTGTATGTCAATTATAGACTGCAAGTCGTTGACATTCAGAGGTCAACAACATAATGAGAACAGGCAAGAGCCTAGGACTAGGCTGGCTGTGCCAAACAGAAAAGATTGGCAGGCAGCTTCATTCATCCTTTTATTGTTTCCATTTAGAACATAATTATTAATTAAGCTGTGTTTAATGTAGCGCCAGCCCACAGTTGTGCTCCTTAAATATTGTGTGACTATGGCTTTGCCTTCACAGAAAACAGACATACATTGCAGAACCCAAAAGCTGTCCTGAATGTGACCTCTTATCTATCCACTTTTTAGTAGAATACAACTTTGAACAACTATTTTTGTGAGTAGTTTTTGGTATTTTATCAAACCAATTATAGTAACATTTGCTCATTCATTTTTAAATATTTAGCATCATGAGAAGTCGTGTAGATGGGAGTCTGAATTCCAAGTCTACATTTACTGGTTCTGTGACTTTGAGCAAGTTGCTTTACCTTGATAAGATGGTTTCTTATCCGAAAAACCAGGTGAATAAAACTCACCACCTAAGGTTGCTGTGGTGATTACGTGAGCTAATGTATGTAGAACACATAGTATTGTCCCTGGTCCAACCTAGGCTCAGTAAAGAGCATCTACTCTCATGTGGTGCAACATTTATTGAGAAGCAAGGGACAACAGTGAGGCAGGCACTAGGCTGGGCACGGTGAAGGAAACAGAATCCTTGCCCTTGAAAATCTCAAAGGCCAGGGACAAACAAGCCAGGATTGGCTTAAAAACGCGAAAAGAGAAGTGAGGGATGTGGCCTTCGTGTACTGGCCCCTGCCTTTGCGTCAGCCTGTTGTCATGGGAGGTCCACAAGCAACAGTTATGCTCCAATCACACAGCCCCATCCTTGGCTGCCATATTCTTACAACTGGGTGAATCAGCCCAGTCTTTCTCCAAGATTTCAAATTTATTCTGGATGGCAAGTGGACTTACTCCAGGCTGTAAATTATGCCTTTCTTTTTTTTGAGTTGGAGTCTCACTCTGTCGCCCAGACTGGAGTGCAGTGGCCGCTCCCGGCCACCGCTGCCTCGACCTGCTGGGCTCCGGCGATCCTTCCGCCTCAGCCTTCCAAGTAGCTGGAACTACAGGCGCGCGCTACCACGCCCGGCTAATTTTTTGATTTATTGTAGAGATGAGGTCTCGCCAAGTTGCCTAGGCGGGTCTCAAACCCGCGGGCTCAGGCAATCCACTCACCTCAGCCTCCCAAAGGCGCGGGATTACAGGCTAAGCCACCGAGCCCGGCTGTGACTAGTATTTTTATAAGGAGGGGGAGATTTGGATTCAGAGACACACACGGAAAAAGGCCATGTGATCCAAGAAGTAGAGACTGGAGTGACTGACACGGGCAAGCCAAGAAACAGGATTGTAAGCACCTTGAGAAACTGGAGGAGGCAAGGAATGATCTTTCCCTAGAGCCTTCAGAGGGAGCCTGGCCCTGCAACTACTTGATTTCAGACTTAACCTTCAGAACTGAGAGCATCGATTTGTGTTGTTTTAAGCCACCCAGGTTGTGGTACTCTGTTACAGCAGCCCAAAGAAACAAAACGCTTAAATTTGTTTTTTCCTGAGAACCTAGAGTACATACTCAATATAAAATAAAAATCTGAAGGAGAAAAATAAGGTAAAAGAAATAATCTCCTAAAAATGTTTTTAAATAGCTTTTTGTTTAACACCTATGACTATTATACTTGCTGACCAGTGACAAAACAAGTAACACATAAACAAATGGCTCAGATTAAGGAGGGGAAAAAACCTTGGAAGCAGCCAATGACATTTAGTTTAACAGACTGCTTTTACAGGCTTTTGATATTTTGTTACATACATTATTAGAATCTAATTTTGCCAAAGCTATATGGGGGTGGGGAGACTGTCTTCCATAAATAAAAAATTGAAAGGCAAGCATTTTAGAGCTGAGACCAAGATGATTTCAATTTATTTTAAAAGTGACTCGAGAGAATTTAAAAGGTAATATAATACCCAGAACCTGATAAACTCGGGCTAAACTTTTGCATCCCCGATGAAAAACTAGTCTGTAACCTAAATATCCTGCAGAAATAAAGCTACTGCCTCATGGCCTTTGGAATTTTAAAATATGAGCCTTCAGTGACAAGGTTAGTAACAGGGTCTACTAACAAAGGCCTCCTGCAAGGAGTCAGGGTGCCTCGCTCCTCAGCTCTTACAACACAAGACCTGCTCTCCACAGGGTTTTGAGTTACACTCAGAAGGCAATGTGTGGCTGGTCCTGGGCTCATGTGTCCCTTTCATGCCTTGGAAACTCACACCCTCAGCAACTAGATCACAGACTTGCTGCCTGCAGGCCAGATTCAACCCACAGACTTGTTTTGTTTGGCCTGCTTAGGTATTTTGTTTTTAATTATTTGCTAAGGTTAAAAAATTCTATTCCATGTAAAATTCTGTGTTACAAGTGGACATGAATTTCCACAGGGCGGTCAGTTGGAGCTAAGTAGCAGGGCTCCTTTTCCACAATGCACCATTGTATCCACCACTCTAGGCCCCCCTGACTATACAGCATAGTGATGAATGTAGGTTCTCTGACTGGCCATGTGACCTCAAGCACATGGTTTCTCTTCTCTGACCTTATAGCTTCATCTTTTGTAAGATGGACATGATCATAGTGTTGATCTCATTAGATCGCTTGGGGATTAAGGAAGTTAACATTTGTAAGAAGCACTGAGAGCTGTGCCTGGCACACAGAAGAAACTATAAATATTAACTGTTCTTTTGATTATTATTAATTCTTATTCTCATTATCATCTTATGTAGCCTGCTGCCCTCATATTTACTTGCGTGATCCCTGTTGGTGTTTGTTGTGTTTTTAACTCTAGCTTTAGGTAAAGTCTCACCCTCCACTGGAGGTATGGGAGACACTACTAGTCTGCTGTATGTTAGGCAGTATGGCCTGCGAAGGTCACGCCCAGCGTGTTGATCAAGAGCCCAGATTCTACAGCCAGACAGCCTGCTGCTTTCCAGCAATATGGCCTTGGGCAAATTACTGAATTCCCTGCAACCTGTGTGAGCTTCTGTAAAACAGTGGAAGTATTGCAAATCAGTGTGCCCTAGTCCATAGTAAGTTTTACCTTTTATTAGTCACAACACATAGCAGAGCCCAGTATTCTTCTACCCACCAGCAACCTCAGGCCTCAGCCTCCTCATTTTTCCCAACAGGCTGCCAGGCCACTTGGTGTGTGCCTTGCTGGAGGGTGTGTCCCAAGGGGGTTGTTCGGCCTGGGGGAGACAGGAATTAGGAGAATTCCTCTTATCTTGTTACTCCAAAATATACATCACAAATAGCATTAAAACTTGAATGGCCTTGTAATGACTGTTGTATCTTTTCTAGCTATTGAAATTAAAAACAATTCTTCTCAGATTATTTCTACCATTTCAAATAGTAAAGGCATCTAAGCATATGACAAAGGGATGATGACATTCCAGGTCGTTAATGTTTTCCAAAGTAATCCCCTTGTCCTCCAGACTGACTTCATTTGATTAGCCCACAACTTGAACTCTCTGCCCACAGCTTGAACTCCCCCCAGAACTTATGGTGGGTTTAAAAATAATGCTTCAGACAGCCACACTAACCCTTTCCTGAGAACATATAACTTCAACATTATTTCCTAAAAATGTTTTTTACTATTCAACTTGTTTTAGACTCTATAATTCTAAAAGTTGTCATTTTTTAAAAGAAGCAACAAAGTGTTTCTTCTATACACAAAAGACAGTAGCAAATATCAAAGTGCTGATTCAGTAGGAAAATCTTCCTTATGAAATTACTGTCTGTAGAAAAAAAGTTTTCAGAAGATCAATGACAACAAAGTTTCAAGAATAGCTGAATGTTAGGTTAATTTTTAAAACGTAATCAAAAAATGTACAAGCATAGTCATAGTAACCTTATTTTTTTAAGCCAAAAAGAACAATACGGAATTACATCAACAGTGGTTGAATGAATCACTTGTGGTAAATGCATACACTAGAATACTACATAGCAGAAAAAGAATAAATTGTTGCTACATGCCACAACATAGATGAATTTTGCAAGACATAATACTAAGTGAAAGAAGCAAATCTCAGAATACTGGTTACCCTTGAGGGACATGGATGGGAAAGGAGCACAAAGAAATTTCCTGGAGTATTAGAAATACTTCAACTGAGTGATATTTACATAGGCTTACACATATGTAAAAATTTATTGAGCTATACATTCAAGTGTGGTGGACTTTGCCATGTTTAAAATTATACCTCAGCTGGGCTCAGTGGCTCACATCTGTAATCCCAAAACTTTAGAAGGCCAAGGCAGGAGGATCCCTTGAGGCCAGTAGTTTGAGACCAACCTGGGCAACATACCACAATCTCATCTTTATGAAATATCTAAAAAAGTTATCCGGACATGGGGGCATATGCCTTTAGTCCCAGCTACCTCCCAGCTACTCAGGAGGCTGAGGCAGAAAGATCACCTGAGCCCAGAATGTCGAGGCTGCATTAAGCCATGATGGTGCCACTGCACTCCAGATCTGGGCAACAGAGTGAGACTCTGACTCAAAAAAAAAAAAAAAAAAAAAAAATATATATATATATATATATATATATGTATATATATATATACACACACACACACACCTCAATTTTTAAAGTATATTTTAAAAACCTAATCGGGCTTTAGATGTGGATTTTCATTCATCAACTACAAGTGACTTCATTATGAATTGTGAGAAAAGTTGGGTTTTGTCACTAAAAACAAATCGTATAGCATATTGTACAAATTCTCTGTTTTGGAGTAATAACCTTTATGTTATTCATTGAATAACAGTTTCATTGTTTGTTTTTCAGGAAAATTCAAAAACTTCTTTATGTACTTAAACCAAATAGCCTGTGTCTAAATTTGTCCAGTCCCAGCAGCTTCACATGTATATAATCCACACCACTAAGTCCTCTTTCATTATAATGAGAGCTGACTATGAGTGTGGTGAGAAGAAAATGGCTTTTGAGAGGGCCAGATCTGAATCAGAAGCCCATTTCACCAATCGGCAGCTAGAAGACCACTTCTAGTTGAACCAGGCCAGCCAGAAATCTCTTTACCTACCTAAACCATCTGCAAAATGGTGATGCCTCCCTCATAGTGTTGAGAGAATTTGTTGGGATAAAGTTTGTAAAACTTTTGGTGGGTACTTTTAAAATGAGAACTGTTACTGAGTGGAAGTGAGCACCTATCTAAATCATTGTTTTAAAAAGATCATGACATATGCTCCTAAGTAGCCAAGCCAAGCTTCAAAGATCTACATCAAAGAAATGTGGGAAAGGCTGAAGCCTATACTTGTATTTATTAGTGGCCAGGCACAGTGGCTCACACCTGTAATCCTAGCACTTTGGGAGACCGAGGCAAGAGTATTGCTTGAGCCCAGGAGCTCAAGACCAGCTTAGGCAACATAGCAAGACCTCGTTTCTACAAAAAATAAAATAAGCTGTGTTTGGTGGTGTGCCTGTGTGCCAGGGGGCTGAGGCAGAAAAATCGCCTGAGCCCAGGAGATCAAGGCTGCAGTTACTTGTGATCATGCCACTGCACTCCAGCTTGGGCGACAGAGAGAGACCCTGACTCAAAAATAAATTAAATTTATTAGCAACAGTATAATCTTTGGCTCAGCCCTGATCCCACAGCAGGTCTTGACTTCCTCTCCAGCTTTTTCTGGCATCCTCACCCCCTCTGACCATCCATCACTGGAACAGAACATTCTTCTGCTTCTCCCCTACAAACTCCCTCACTACCACATGAATTCTAGGACCCCCCTCCAGGACCTGGAGCCTCAGCTTCTGCCCCCAAGAGCCAACCTACAGCATCTTTCCGTGGAGGCGGATGTCTTGTTACCAACCCTCCAAAAAGTGGCATTTACTCAATAGTTTTCAAAATAAAATATGACTAAGTTATAATCTGTGCAAAATAAACTTCCAGTCATGGGTATACATAATGAAAGAAAAAAGCTATACAAGTGAATATGACTGAGAAGGCATGCCACTTGTTCAGAGTTGTGTTCTCTCCTGGCTCTCACCTGCAGTAGCAGGTACCAAAAAGGAGAATTCCACATTAGGAAATTCCCTTTGTGAGCTCAAATTTTCTTTGAATGTTTATTTCACTGGAGAAAAAGTTTGCTTTAGAGGGTGTGTTTCTCAAAGTGAGAGGGATGCTATTGGCATTAAGGACAAGACAATTCTCCAGTTGGATATGGTGACTGACGCCTGTAATTCCAGCACTTTGGAAGACTGAGGTGGAAGGATTGCTTGAGTCCAGGAGTTCAAGACCAACCTGGGCAACATAGCAAGACCTCATCTCCACAAAATATAAAAAAAGTTAGCTGGGCATGGGGGCACGTGCCTGTAGTCCCAGTCACTCAGAGGGCTGAGATAGAAAGATCGCTTGAGCTCAGGAAGCCAAGGGTGCAATGAACTGTGATCGTGCCACTGCCCTCCAGCTTGGGTGACAGAGTGAGACTCTGAGTAAAAAAAAAAAAAAAAAAATCTCCATTGTGCCAGACTGTGTCACATACAGTGAGTTGTTTCATGTCCTTGGCCCTGCCCAATGAGGGGAATATATATACCTTCAGGGGCTCAACTTGGATGGCCACCAGCTACACCATGGTGCTGTCTCCTGGGGGCAGGGAGGGGGAGGCACTCCCAATAGAATGTGAGCCCAGAACATAAATTCAGTTCAGTTGCTGGAAAATAAAATTACATTTCTTGTACATGACTTTGTCAATGGAGTGTGACACTATTGTCTGGTGGAAAGAATTCATGATTGGGAACAGGACTGCCATGGACATGTGTGCAACACCTAAGGGAGCACAGGTTATGTCACACACATCATAGATGTGCATGTTTATGAAGACAGTGCTTTCAATAAATGAAAGTATCTTGAGAGAGAGACCCCTTTTCCTAAGTTGAGCAAAGATGCCGTATGGACTAGAGGCAGCTCTACAGGGAATTTGAAGACCTTGGACTTATGCTCATATTAGATAAGTCACTTAATCGCTATTATCACTTTCCCCATCTTTCAAAAGGGTATAAAGCAAACCTGCTGGAGGACTGGTAAGACAGCCAACAGGAAAAAAGATAAACATTAAAAATAAAATGAATCATACATTTTTGAAAAATTGGATGCATAATACTTCAAACTTTTTTTAATTTGAAAGAAAGAAAGGTTGTGAGGTTAGACTGAGGTCCCCAAACTATCTCAGTTCACAAGCCCTTAGTGCCTCAGTAAAAGGCCTTTCATTGCAACCCCTACGTCTGAAGAAATACTGAGTATGTCTACTATTACATAGTAAGATCCAAACAATGTAAGTATTTCTGTGCTAAAAACTCAGTAATGTTTAAAAAATAATGCACATAAATTGAAAGAAAATATTTTTGTATCATTCTTAAATAATCACACTAATAGATGTGTGCCAGTCTAGCACAGCACAGATTTAATAAACACTGCCACCAGTGCTTCCTGTTTCACATTGAGTATCTAGAAGTACTTCCCTTTCACCAAAGTAACTTTCAAAAACCTAGTTTTCCAGTGATACAACATCATCTAAAGCAATGTAGAAATATGTAAAGCATATTTCTGATATTAAAATAAGTAAACTACCCCAAATTATTACGTTGCACAATGTCCAACATGTGAAGTTTCTCTGTTTCCCTCAAACTTTGTCCACTGACCCCTTGTAAGTTTGCTATGGTATCTCACTCCCAGAGCACCTCTGTGCACTGTTTAAGACAAAGGAATTACGACAATGAAATCCTGGACACATTGAAATGATTAGTGGTAAAGGTGTTTATAACAGAATAATACCCATGGCTCTGGAGAGCATAATTAAGTCAAAAGTCCAGCACTCAAAAACCTGTTTATTTCCTCCTGGGCATTTGAGATAATGTCTTCAGAAACAGTTGGAAAATTCTGAGGTGCTGTAAAAACGGTTATAGAATAAGCTGGTGCAAGAGCTATCCACTAGAATGAAAGCTCCAAGAAGCCAGGGAGTATTATGTCCTGAATGCCTAGAATAGTGCCTGGGATAGATGTCCATGAATTAATGGATGAAAGAAACATGGACTCATTTACATTTTGAACTCTTGGTGTTTTTAATAGACCTGCAGAGTTGGCTGGGGTTTCTTTTTCTGGATTTTCTTGACTTGGTCAGTGAAATGAAACCTAAGCTATAGGGCAGATAGATACCTAAGCTATAGGTAGGTTAGAGATCACATATGTAAAAGTGCCTACTAAACAGATGTGTTCAGTAAGTAGCTAGTTTAATTTTTAAATATGGAGGCAAAATATGATGATGGTGAGAACATAGGCTTTGGAGTAGGACAAAGGTGGATTTGAATTGAATGGACAATTACTACATTTCTCTGGGTCTGATTTTTTATGCATAATAACTGGGATAAACATTTATTATATATGGTTGTTGTGAGGGTTAAATGAGAAAATGTATGTGAAGCACTTAGTGAAATGTTTGGAATGCAGGAAGTATAAATAGGAGCTATATATCCTAGTAGGTAATTTTCACTTTACTGGACTCCTCATTCTCTCAATGGGGGTGAGTTTCAAGGTAAATGAATAGAACTGCACATTAAATACTCCATGCTGCCTTAGGACTAGCTCTACCACTAGAAGTCTACTTTCCTTTGAGTCTTTGCTCAAATTTACCTTCTCAATGAGGCCCACAGGAAACTTCGTGTTTATAATTGTATACCTTCATACTCCTTACCCCAATCAGTTTTTTCTCCTAGCACTTATCACCTTCTAATATACTACTTTCTACGTTTTTTCTTTTCAATCTGCCCTCACAACATAAACTCGAGGAGGGTAGAGATTTTCATCTGTTTTGTTCAGTGATCTAAGAGTGCCCAACACAGGACAGGCGTTCAATAAATAAATATCTGTAGAATTGAATTTAATTGACTTGATTTGAATATAGTCCCACTGAATTTTATACTTTTTAGTTTGAGTCCATTTAGTTTGTCAGCATGATTTTGAGAAATAATTACCTGTTTTCATGTGGCATCTTTAAGTGTGACCGATCACCCATATACAATGCAGTCAGCATTCATAGTCCAGTTCAATTACTAGCTGTGTAAACTTTGACAATTTTCTTAGTCTCTCTGTGTCTAGGTTGTGTCATCTATACATGAGAATAAAAGCCATCTACTCCATAGAACTGTGGTGAGGATTCAAAGAGGTAATATACATGAAGTGCCTACAGCAGTCCCTGGCACACATTCAACAAATATTAGCTATTATGATTCTATTTGCAGCCAAGTTCAGTACCTTCTCCTCTCAGTCCTGTTCTGAATTTCTTTTGCTCCCCTACTGGGGTATTCATTCTCTCCTGCCCCACCCCTTCTTCCATTTCCCACTCACATCTACCCACCAGTTCCGACACTGATGTCAAGGCTTCTTCACAGCCAGCTATCCTCTTTCCTCCACCAACTTTTTGTTTGTTTTTGGTTGGCATTTACCATTTCATCCAAACTGCTGTCAGGAACTTCAGCTAACTCCCTGACTAAACTGTGCCTGTTCTAAAGCTTTCGTGTTTTAATAGTGTGATTCTAAGGAAGCATCCCATGGAAACAAGAGAGAAATATTTCTTATGTTTCTTTTTTTTTTTTTTTGAGTTTAATTCTCACTCTGTCACCCAGACTGGAGTGCAGTGGCCGCTCCCGACTACCTCAGCCTCCACTTGCTGGGCTCTGGTGATCCTTCTGCCTCAGCCTTCCAAGAAGCTGGAACTACAGGTGTGCGCTACCATGCCTGGCTAATTTTTTTTTTTTTATTGTAGAGATGAGGTCTCCCCAAGTTGCCCAGGTGGGTCTCGAACCCGAGGGCTCAGGCAATCCACTCACCTTGGCCTCCCAAAGCGCGGGATTACAGGCTGAGCCACCGAGCCCGGCATGAGTTTCTTTATTTGGCCTTAATCCAGACTATTTTAATACTGTCTTTTATCACATAACTTACTCTGCTTCCCTTTAAGTTTCATTTTGTCTTGTTTTAGGTATGGCCTCCTTAACATCTTGTGCTTGTACTATTTTAAAGAGAAAATAATTTTAGGCCTCGTAAAACTATTTTGTTTGCCTTGAAATTAATTTAAAAATTCCCTAATATGTATGTGCTCTTTGGATTTCATTCTGAGGCCAGAGGAAAAGAAAATATCCTATTCCCTGGATAGGCTGTGCCATGTTATCTGGGGCTGTGAAGTCTGCCCTGCCTCATGCCACCAGTCTCAGGGGCAGGAAACTGCCAGAGAACTTGGCTAAAAGTGGGGGGCAAAAGGTCCAAAGGATTAAATTTCCAGCTCCCAAAATAACCTGAGTACTCCTGCCACCTCCATATCAGGCCTGCACACTTCTTAGTGCTGGCAGAGTGCCACCTCTCTGACCTGATTCCGGGGGGGGGGGGGGGGGGGGGAAAAACCGATGGGAACCCCACCATAGACAACACAAACCAACCCAACGGGGGGGGGGAGTCCAGGGGAATAAGGGCCA